>JAMYHX010000394.1:0-41072 GCA_025529335.1 Rhizopus sp. PT2906
TCTTTTGTTCGTGTAGATACTTTTTGGTTACTTTTGCTGTATGTCTTGGATCATTGTCATGCTGAAATATGAGATCCCCATTACGCAAATTGTAGTAATTTAGGGTGTCCGTTAAGTCTCCATTAAGTATTCAGATGTAGTCTTCAGCGTTCATCTTACCATTGTAGACTTCGCAAATATATCCTATTCCATGCGCCGTCATACAACTCCAGACCATCAAGCTTCCACCTCCATGCTTAACCGTAGGTATGACGTGGTGCAGCTGCAGCTCACTTGTAGATAAACTCCAGTAATATTCGATACCATCCGAGCCCCAGACGTTGGTTTTGACTCATCAGAGAAGATTACCTTTTGCCAGTCATGTATGGTCCAGCTCCTATAAGCCAAAGCCCAATTCAGACACTCTTCTCTGTGCTTTTTGGATAAAAATGGTGCCTTTCTCTTTGGGTGGGCTTTGAGACCGATAGTCTTCAGTGCATTCAAGATGGTAAAGTAAGTTAAAGTGGCGTATAGAGTCATGAGAAGCTGGTGAACTTCCACACCAGTCTTGAGCTCGCTAGTAATCGCAATTCTATTTATCAATGGCTTGTCGGTTTCGTTTAAAACAGCAGGCCATCCACTAAGATGAACCAGGCGCGTAATGCCCCATGCATCACAATAGCACGAAACAGTGGATTTGAATGCATGTAAACGCTGGGCAATTTCTTCAAATGCCATATCAAATTTAGACAAAAGAGAACGAAGGTTGTTTTGTAAATCTTGAGGCAAAGAGCCAATCGATTAAACTGAAAAATTTGTATAAGGTTATTAGGAAAGATAGCAGAAAGAGAGACGTGTCAATGCATTTATATACTCATGAAACTTTGCATATATGCTAAAAAGGGACTATTTAACTATTACAAACGATTAAACAATTACAGTAGGGTTATGCATTTTTTCGAATTTCCAGGAGACACTTAAAAAAACCGTTACAGAGTGAGCTACACACAAAAAACCACAAGGTAGGAAAGTGCTGGAACGAGTTTTTTTTTAACTCACTGTAAATACTATATTTAATGGTTACAATACACTTTTAAGATTGAATGTCGATGAAATCCTTTTTAAAAGAAAAGGAGATAATGAAAACATAAAAGCAAAGTGAGGCTTTTTTTAATTCACAATCAGACACGTAACAAATAAAGGATGTAGACTAATCTCACGTAAAGTTTAGTCAAGAGGGACAAATACAATAAACAGCTCTATTGTTTAAATACGATACTCTTACTATAAAAGATGCTCTCCCTTTTACTGTAGATGACCTTAATGCCTCTGTTAGTAGTAATATAATGCTTTCATTGCTAAAGACAAATGAAGCTTTTTCTGACATTAGTGAATTGAATAAACAAAAATGCAGTTTATTGTTTTTGTTTTCATTTGTGCCATGACATAACGCCAAGCTGCATAAGGAAGCATAGCTGCTTTAAGTACTATATTGCTTTTTTGTCAGTTTTTTATTTTTATACAACATATTAACAGGATATAAAAGTATGTTTGATGATTTCACATATACATATCATCTATGCTCTAAGTTCAAATGCGTCTAAAGCGCATTTGCATCCGCACCCCGTCATACAATACATTTGCTGATTAGTAACAAACCAATCCTCCATGTGATACGTATGTCCTCCGTGTCCACAATGAATACAGAAGTTGATCAATCCTTTCACCATGACGTGACAGTAACTGCATCTTACCACCTTACGAATCTTTCTGCATTGATGGCAATATTTGTCGTGATTAGATACCTCAATGCCGCACGAATGACAAGAGACTTGGACATACTGAGAAGCAAGTTCGTAGTCAGTTGGAAAAGGTTGGTGATGCAAAAACTTTAAGATCTCTGCTCGTAATTCTAGTAAGTTCCAGCGGTAGAGCATATCAGCATAACCAAGACGTAACACATCTAATTGCGCCATGCTCTTGTTATCTACCAGTGGGATCTGATTGAAGCTGTCAAAAAATTTCTCGCCATCAAACTGTTCCAAGTTTGAGTACTCCAGCTTTAATTCTGCTGTGGCTGAAGAAGGAAGCAGTTTGCCCTCTTTATCCTGTAAAGGTGTTGCTGGCGCAGAGGAGGCAGATGAGTAATGTGATCCTAGACTCTGAGATAAGGTGTGACGTACGCCAGGCGCTGTGTTGCTTGGTATCTTTAGCTTTTTTGTATAACTTGCCGTTGTCGTCGTCCGTGATTTACTCAGGCGTGTACTTGACGTTCTTTTGGGCATAGCTATGTCGTTAGGGGTATCTGTTATTCTGTCTATAGTAGGCGATAGTCTTCTGTTTTCTGTTTCTAGCAGAAAGGAAAGGAAAGTGCTTGTTTTATTTCCATACGACGAGCTAAATGGTGCTATATATATCTTTTCTGCCACTTCTGAATTCGGGCCAGAATTCGCACGCAAATCAAAGGGATTCTTATGGCTTGCTTTCAGTGAGAAATAGTCCAGTTCGACAGATTCGGGCGTTCTTTCTGAGTGCAATGAAGGCTAAATAAAATATGAGTATTCGCAGTAAGGAGATCTGAATGAAATCTAAATACCTTGTGTGTAAGGATGGTCGCAGTGGATGGTTTACCCGCTGACAGTTGGAAGATGCATGATAACATGGCAGCGGTTTGGATATCTCCAATTTGAATAAAGTGCTGTATACTAGAGCAAAAAATAAGTCTATAAAACCATGATGTTTGCGTATTTCTTACAGATTATAGACTAATTTTTGTCCAAATGGGTGCATTCCCCATTTCACACGCTTCATGGTAGTTGATATTGCTGCTACTAATGAATCCAAAGGTTCGTAGTCATATTTTGCTCTAATCTCTGGTAGTTTCATCTCTTGTCCAGTATCATCATCAATAAATATCAACTTGTTCTTTTTATCATCTGGCAGTGATTGTGGGCCTTCTTGCATAAGACGCTCAGGCTCAGCTAGATCTTCAGGGACACAGTCTCGAAGAATTTCAACAGCAAGATACCATATTTTATAAAGATCAAGTCGTCCATGCTTTTGGCATACTTTAGCGTTGTGTATACATGACCCCACTGGGTCCTTAGAAGACAAACTAGACCAGAATGCTTTTTAGTCTCAATTTAGGTACATGTCAATCCATTCTCTTACATGTATTCTTTAGCAAGCCAAGGACTATATGGCATTTTATCTGAAAAGTCCACAATAATTACAGTATGACTGATTCTATCCGCCTTGGATCCATGATATAAAAGGCTATCACTACTATCTAACGCACCATTCATTGCCATAGACTATTTACGTTTAGTACCAACATTGGCATATTTTTGTACAACTTACTCCTGTATTATAATGCATCAAACTACTGCTGTTGACAGTGTTTAGATCATCATCCATATCATCTTGCTCGTCGTCATAAGTATATTCGCCAAATGCACCACCGGTACCTCCTACGAGTACAGTAGCATTCTTACCCTGTCGTGACATGGCAGCAATTTCTTTATATTCTTCAAACTGTTCGTACGTTCTTGGATGTCGATAAAAGTCACTATATGTATTCTCAAAGTATTCACTGTTACTTCTGCCACTCTGATGTGACTGGTTGTCCTGTTGAAGGTTATTCTCATTCTTTGCGTTTGAGTTACCCGAACGGTTCGTATCTCTCACACGTAAGGTAGAAAAGAAACATATCAATTGTCCTATATGTAATTTTGTGTGAGAACTCTAATGATCCATGCAAATCGATCTATTTTCCCCATTTCTTACCACTGCCTGAGAATACACCACCGCATAAGCGTGGAAAGGGGACCTTTTCATCCGTACTTTGTTTTGTCGACATGTCTACCATAACGCCTCGTTCACTCGTCATACTCACTCGTTTACCAAATCTAAAATCATCACCCATCGCGTCCCATCCTTGTCCGAGCTCATCATCCGAGTCTCCAATGTCGATAGCTGCACCTTTCCAGTGTCCAGGACTGGCATTGTTGTTATTCGTGGCTGAATCTATAGAGTGGTGATCGATGCCATATTCGGACTCTTGAACATTTTCACCAAGCAGATACCGTATACAGGGTTCTAGACACCACTTTTTTTGAGACGTGTAGTTTGATGCTAAAGCAATCAGGTCCTGAGTCATGTGAGCACGGTAATAGATAGATATCATGCTGTTTTTATGAATGTCAAACTCTGGGGGACTATTATCGGGGTATTGAGGACTGAACCGGATGGTTATACGCAAGAGTGCATCGCCTGTATCGGACCATGGACCATGTAGGGAAATAGTACACGTACGAGACGCCGCATTGATCTTTTCAGTCTTGACGCCTACAGGCAAGTACTTATTTAAGACAGTCGACATCTCGTCCGCTACAGACTGATACGAATGCTCTGCTGCTGCGTCACGTCGTATCTCTCCTGTGGGGCCGACAGTCTTGACATTCTGCATCCACAGGAGTGGGTTAATGGCTGAGTATTTCTGTTCCTTATAGTTTTGCTCTGCGGTCGAGTGCTGAGCAACCGAACGGAAGGGTGTCATTGACGTCAGTCGTGTGGCAGCAGCGCCGGCCATCAATCTTGTTTTCATATCTTTGCTTTCATCAGGTTCCTGACGAAAGGTTCGCGTGGATTTCTTGTCGCCGAACGCGATAGAGGGTGCAGACAGCTTGGTCTTGATCCGGCTGGGCTCATGTCCAACGGATTTCATGACTTCGGGCGAGACAGGCCAAAGCCTCAAGTTTTGGTCCTTGGACCAAGTGACCAGTTGAAATTCACGATCGTCACCATCTGGTCCGTTCATATCACCTTTCCATCGCCACACGAATTCTTTAACTGTGTCTTGGTGACCCTCAAATGCATGTACAGGGACCTCGGGTGAGGCTCTGTTATATAATGTCAATTTTGAATCGTTGCCCTGAGGCATGATTAACACGCCGTTGCCAAATGGTGTATTTCTCGCTCTCCAAATAGGTGTGTCGGTCACGATAGTTTCTTGTTCGGTGGTTGGATGATTAATGTCCCAGAACTAGATGAAGGGTATGTTTATCAGTTGCTTTTTATATTAAGAAGCAACTTACCTTGACTAGTTTGTCAAGACTACAAGTAACAATATCGTGATCATTTTGTCGACTCCAATCAATACCATAAATCTTTTTTGAGTGAGCAGTAATACTTGTCACTGGAAGAGCGCCTTTCTATAACGAAAAAAAAAAAGAGATAAGGATCCTTGGGTCATTTTGAGATCATTTATACATACTCTGATATCCCAAATCTTGACGTCTTTATCATGAGCAGAGGCAATGAGATATTCATTCTTTCTATTAAATTTGACCTGTGTTGCGGCAGCTTTGATCTGTATAAGTATCGGGTCATTATCACACTTTTACTTACCGTTCCATGGAGTAAATGAGTGACTTGGTCGCATATGTGTATCTGCATCCTCTTCTTGATCTTTTAGTGGTTCTCGTAGATCCCACAGGTGAACATAGGTATCCACCGAGCATGTAGCAAGAATGTCTGGGTGATGGGGGGACCAGTTGATATCGGAAATAGCTCGAACATGTGCATGAAATACGTGTTCAATCGCTCTTGAACCTGTGTAATTTAAGTTCCAAACCAGTAGTTTTTGGTTAGACTATGAAAACATTTTAGAATATGTTCTTCTGCATCTTTTCCTTATTACAGTTGAAGCAATCCATGATTCTCGAGCCATATGCGGGCTCCATTGAACATCAGCCACTTCCCACTTGGACATGTGAGGAACGATTCTTGGAATGAGCCATGGATCTTCAAGATCAATAATGACTAAACCCTGTCGTCTTGTATATATGATTGTTATCAAAACAGCATCTCTTTATAAATATATATGTATATAAAAGTGTACCCTGCTAATACAACGTCTCTCGACGCAGGACTTATACTCATTGACCCTACTGAGTGATGAAACTTGATTTCGAGTGCATCGTAAAAGGTGTCTGCTGGTTTATCAGTTTCACTCAAGTGAGAAAATTGTCTTTTGAACGAAAATGGTTGCTGAGATAGTCTTTCTCTCTTGTTGCTATTAATGCTCTGTGTGAGCAAGTTGGAATCTGATTTTCTTCTTCTTAATTTATCTCGATTGAATTCATTTTCGACCAAATCAGTCATGGCTTTTTAACAATTAAAAGAAAAAAGGAAGAATGGTCCGTGCACTCTTTAATGTTTATTTCGTCTTTTGGACGCGGTCATGAAATGCTTGTAGTTGTCTAATCATATCTTCAATTACCACTGGTCTTTGTGAAGGAAAGATTTGCTCTATCAGTGGAAGCCATTCAGAGTGGATAATGTCTGTTATTTTACATAGGGGTTCTATCCATTCCTTGTCCAAGGGAATCAGCATGATAGATTCTTTGTTAGCATACTTGTCTACTGTGTTATCCATCACTAAATCTATCACTATGGCCAGTAATTTCCAGCTGGCAAAGAACGCTGTCATTGGGTTACCGTGTGAAGTTGATTTTGGATTGGCATGTTTAAAGATGACATTGTTCAAAAAGTCAATATAAACAAGTGCCTCTTCTATGCCTTTGGCAGTGAGTCCTAACTGAGACGCCAGACCTTTACCATATATTTGTGGGAATATCTGAAGATGATATGCTGCTAATAAAGAATGAATCAGACCATAGGTCCAATGGTGCTTTGGCACTTGTCCGTTCAGCATGTCCATCAACTGAGGCTCCAGCGAGCTCATTGTATTCTGATCCAGCCGTCGCCCACCATACACTCGAGTGATAAATCCAATGACCGTTTGAACTACGTCTTGTTCATTGCTAAGGAACTCAATCTCTTTATCTTCATACTTGCGTTCACATTCAAAACATTTCCATTGCCCAAGACGAGGATAACAATCATGGCCACAGGCAGGGCAATTCACAGATCGAGACCAATCCCAGTCAGAGCATCGTTCACAAGCACATGTGAAGAATTTGAATTTTTCAAGTTTTGCTTGACGATCCTCTGTTGATCCACATAACAGCCCACCGACAGTTGAGTCATCCTCAGGCAGATAGCTGAATGAAAGCACCTCGCCTTCCTTGACAGGTCGAATGACTGTAAAGATCATCACATTCTTTGTAGGCTCATATCGTAAGAACATATTAGGCGAACAAGAGTGAGCAAATTTGGACCCCCATCGGAGGAGGGCAATAGTAGGCATGGATGATGTATCTCTGTCGTCGCTTCCCCAAGACGTACTCTCTCCAAATTTCGATTGATAGAATAGTCTGCGTGCCTTCCTTTTTGAATGTGTAGGCTCATTTCGTAAAGATGGTATAGTGACTGTATGAGCATTAGCGTAAATCTTTAAAACGAATTGACAAAGATCTTGTGGATCAACATGGCTAAAGAGTGGTTCAGTATCTACTACTTTCTGTGTGACTGAGCGGATCAATTGGACAGTTGGATGATCAAGATTAGGGTAGTAAAAAAATTCAAAATCTTGTTTATTGTACTTTCGTTGGTTTTTGACAGGAAATGGAGGGTAAAGGTCGAGATAGGCCAAGATGGCTGCAGGTACACCTGGACAAAAGTCGGATTGTATTGTTTGATTATCATCATCGCTATCATCACTATAACTGCTGTCGGTGCTGCTGTTGCTATAGACGCTCTCTTTATCTTCATCATATCCTTCTTCAGATTGTACCATCCACATGATGTTGTTCCATAGCTTTTTAGAATAGTAAGGTGAATTGGACGATCGACAGGATGGATTCAATCTGTACTTGATCAGTGGTTCCTCAACCAATACAACATCTCCAGGAGTCAACGGTTTCTTGGTCACCAAGGATCGTCCAACGCCAGGGCATTCTTTAATAATAACCGAGTCTAGAAATTGTTCCTTGTTAGCAACGGTTGTTAAGCCAAGATCTTGTACAGTTGTCATAAAGAAAGGAAGGGGAAACCTTGGAAATTTTTTCTTTTTCTCGCTGTTTTTCAAGGCGGTCATTTAATTCCCCTCTCTCTCTTCTCTTCTCTCTTTTCTTACAAGATGCTCACACTTGGACTTGGACAGTTATTTTATGTCTTGTTATGTTTTATAAACGCGATTGCAGTATTAAGTGAAGACAGATTCCTAGCAAGAAGTAATATTTGAATAAAAATAAAAGCACACAAAAACTAATGTTGAAATAGTCGGATGGACAGTACAACCAGAAGCAGGATTTGGCAATGAACAAAGTCAAACTATCAAATATAAAATAGTCAACTTAATATCTGCAGTGAGAACATTAATGCGAAGTAAGTTTCTCAAGAAAAAAGATCACATGAATAGTAATAACGCTGTCTATTCATAGTCCCATTGATTGGCATAAACATCATTGTTATAATTTATGAACTTTTACTTGGATAAAATAACATTAAATGGGCTTTTTATTGCTTTTAATCAGTTGATCCAAGGCCAATCAAACACCAAAATGAATAGCTCTTGATTTTATCATCTTCTAATCTTATATTAGACTTTTTACCCAAACTGCTATTATCATCTGTATCGTCCATAATATCATCTGCATCAATATCTCCAGAGGATACGTCCATACGATCCTCATCTGACTTGTAATTATATGTCACTAATAAGGGCAACTATATAACACGTTAGTAAGGTTGACATCATCTATATCCACTTGCCTTAAATTCCCCTTTTTCTTCAGGCACCACCTCGATAATGATGCTTGTATAGTTATTTCTCTTTTCATAAACACCATCGATATTCATGAAATTATTATTTACACTCAAGTGATTATTATTGCGTCGAGGATACATTTCATCATCGTATTCGATCGTCTCATTATATGCTCCCACTGTAAAATGAGGAGACAGGATCGTCACTCTACCATTGGCATTCTCTTTTAGCAGTGGTGTTGCCAATGTGATGTGCATTTCTTCATACAAGGGATTAGTGAACTTGAGCAAGATTTGAGTGGGTACATTGACTTGCAGTGGCCAATTCTTTTTGGGTATTAAGGTGATGTTGGGTATATAGTTCATAGCAACCAACTTTATCTTAAATCGTGTTGCCTGTGCTTTCTGTTCTGGTTTAATCAGGATGTGTCTACAGGTGCGACATCGTTTGGATCGTTTGATGGCGAGATGAATACGTTGAGGATGTATCTTTCTATTTTATGTATGTGAGCCAAAAGAGAGAGAGAGAAAGGAATAATGTTATGTTACCCTAATTCATGTGGTTGATCATGAAGTTGAGTTGATCTCTGTGTTAAGGTTGATACTATAAAATTGTTATATAAATACATATGTATATAAAGAATCTCTCTCTCTCTCTTTATACCTTTATCTATATTTCTCAAGGTAATCATAGAGTCCAACAATTTGAGATCATCATCTGGTATTTGTACACTGGGCTCATATCCATTGATATCGTCAATTTTGCCTCCTGATCCAGAAGAATCAGTACCCATGTATTTACTAAATGCTGATGAACTCGTGAAAGATAAGAAAGTGGTAGGCAAAGACGGTACTGAATTCACTCGGAGATGCTTTTCAAAGTGTTCCTTGAGTTGATCAAACTCTTTAGTGTCCGGTAAAGCCTCTTCGTTCTTTTGGAGTTGTACTAGAAATATGTGTTAAAAGAAACGTGGTGTTAATCTTTAATAACTTACGCGCTAAACTAGTTGGTTTTTCAAATGTCATGCTAATTTCTTGTGAAGTCCACCTACAGACGTTACAAGCCAAAAAGTAAGGACCTGCTGGTGCTGTTACTGTTGTTGATGTCTGGTTGGGTTCTTGAGATGCAACAACAGAAAGAGTATTTTGACAGATAGGACATTGAAAGCAATTACGAGCACATCTAGATTGAGTTAATAACTAAAAGAGACAAAGTGTTAAACACACACACCTGTTTTTTTCACTCTTGACACTTGCAGTAGGGACCTAATCTAATATTAAAAAAACGCCTATTCTCCCTCTTTTTTTTCTTTCTTTCTTTCTCTCTCTTTCTCCTAATATACCTCAAACAGACAGTTTGGACAATAATAAGATACTATTTCGTCTTGTACACAAGAAGGACAACGAATCTGATGACAATCTTCACAAAAATATAAACGAGAGAGTGGATAAAGATAGTTTTTGGCCTTTTTTGAAAGCAAATGTAAGCCAGTGACAGATTCTGTACTTTCGTCACTGTTTCCCTCCAAATTATCCTTGGTTGAACAAGAGCAGTAATAATCTACAAAGGGGATCATTTCAAGGGAAAAAGTAATAATAATGTAATAAAAAAAAAAAGGGAAAAAGACACTGAGTTTCATTTCAGGCACACACACACACAAACAAGCACGCCAGTAGAAATGATCGCTTTATTTTTCCTAAAGAAATAAAAAAATAACGGACATTCACCATTTTTAGGAAAAAAAACAAACAGATAAAGAAAATACAAAAGAGAAAAGAATGATAAAGTATCTCTATTTGGGCCTAGAACGTAATGAGCTTGATTCACGCCATACCAGTTCATTATATAACAAAGTTCATATGAGCAATGGCCCTTTCATTTTCATTCTTTTGATACAAAGAAAAGAATCTCGATCAAGGGGGGGGAAAAAAAAAACCAAAGGAGAACAAAAAGGAAGTAAGACAAAGAAATATATATGAGATAAAGTGGGGGGTTGTAAATACGCGTGTATAATGCGTGTGTGTATGTGTGTGTGTGTGTGTGTGAGTTTGCGAGGGAAACGCATAACAATGAGGGCAGTTTTGATTTTTCATTATTGGGAAAGAACTCCCTAAAAACAAACACACATACAAACTATAAATTAAATCCCTTTGTTTCCCTCTTTTTCATAATATCCATATTTCTTATAATGCCCACTGCTATCAGTTCATATTCACTGATTATCAAAAACGCAACCGTCATTTCATTTGAAAAATTTGACCAAAAGACATTATTTATCGTTCATGTCGAATCACAACAAGGACACAAGTATACAATCGCTAAACGATATGAAGACTTTATCCAATTCTCTCAAAAGTTACAAGACCAATTCAGTAACGTTCGCGGTCTACCACCCAAAATCAAACATAAGCTACATTTACTTGTCAAAAATAAATATATTCATGCTCAACGCGCTGAAGAACTCAACCATTTCCTTGAAGCTCTCTTTTCCAAAACTACACTACCCATCGTCACTCACTCAGTCATAGTTCGAGAATTCTTTTATTTCCAACAACCTCAGGAGGAGAGCCATAATGAAAATACCTTTAGTAGTCGCTGGAAAAGATTACGTTCTACTTCCTTCTTATCTCGTTCAAATCATTCCAGTCCTCGTCCAGAACCTTCTTGCTCTACTCTCTTACCTCAAGTGAAGAGATCAGGTATGCGAAAGAGTCAGTCAGCTGCCTGTTTGCTCATAAAGGACACAATCAAGATCAAGGTGATATACGATATGGACAATATCATTGTGATTCAAGTGCTTCGTTCCATTGCTCTCAACGAATTACGCTCACGAATTCTTCAAAAATTCTCTGATTCAGTGGGATCCAAGGCCGTTCAAGATGATATTCTCCTTTTATTTTATGACACAACCATTAGCAGTGCAAGTTCATTCAGTTCAACCTCTATGGATTTGCTAGCAGCCACAGTGATTGCTAAAGAAAAAGATTTGATATCTTTAATGAAAACAAAATGGAGTCATTTGGAAAAAATCACACTTCGTTGCATCATGTAGTATTATTATTTTGTTCATATGTAGATTATGTATACCATTTACCCCCCTCTCCTCTTACCTCCCCCCCTTAAATAATAAAATATCACACACACACAGAGTCAGAGGTTCACTCACTAATACATTCCAATGCCCTTTCTTTTTTTTTTTCAGTTATTGATTTTTAATCCTTTTATTTTTTAAAGCTTTTTTAGTGCTAATAGAAGCATCTTTCTTAAAGACAAGTATTTGAGGCATCGCATTTTGTTTCTTTTCCATAGAAATGTTCATCTTGTCAAATTGATTTTGAATCATTTCTGCATAAAGTTTCATCTTGAAAGCGTCATGAGTATAAGCTTGTGTGCCCTTGAGTAACGCCAGGTTGATCTTTAATTGTTCTTCCGCAAACGATCTTAATGCATGCAGTTGCTTGTATTGGAAAATGCGTTTCGATGTGTTATGGATGGCAAGAAACATGTGATGATATGTGCTTTGGTCACACCCCTTTTGCTTCAAATGATCCAGTGTCTGAAGCAATTCGAGATTGGTTGTCAGGCAGTCGATCAGGATCGACTCGGGCGGAGATTGTTGTGGTTGTTGTAAAAAGTGGTAGAGGACGACGAGACGCATCGAGTGGTAGCAGATGTGGAGATGTAATCGGGAGGCTGGGCTATTGCTGCTGTAGGTAGGAAGCTGGCTGTACCATCGGGTGAGACTATCTGTGATTTGGTAATAATATCCTGAGGGTTCGTATGGATGTGTATTGGAGAGCTTGCCTGCCTGTATCGCACGAATGTACTTGCGCATGTAATAGCCGATACAGGCAAATCCAAATTGCTGGTTATCATCGCCTTGGACCACTTGACTGATAGATAACTGTTCGATCGTCTTTAGGTCCAACCAAGGTAATCTGTCAGGTAACAGGCAATCACGTCCCACCGTGAGACAGAGCCAAGCATCAATATAGTACCAACGGATCCAAAGGCTCAATGTAACTGGGTCTATTTGTGCTGAGTTCGTCTTGACCAGATGTTGTAAGGATATTGAGGCAAGTCCGCCCCAGGTACGCTGGTGTTCATAGAGTCGTAGGAGGTTGGAGGTATAACTTAGACAGAAATAAGACTGGATGATCTGTGGGTTCATGCTGTCTTCAAGGATATCGTCCATTTTCGCTCTTGCCTGCTGATAGAACGCCATGGCAACATGTCGATTAAAGTCAGAAAGGTGCTGTCTGCTCAAGAAACTGACAAGACTGATCGAGGCTACACAGTATACGATCGGCCATGGTGCTTGTCGCCAGTTCTCGATCATCTCAAGCTTGATCGGCGCTATTTTAAAGCCAATACAACACCAATGCTGAATGGCTTGATCCATGAGAACGTCGAGTAGGTGTGAACTTTCGACGTCTGTTCGAACGGATGAAGGTATGGTTGTGCTTGTATTCTGAATCCTCATCTCTTCTTCTTCTGTTTGTTTAACTATATTTGATGTATTTGTATCTTCAGAATCTATGAGTGCCAGCTTTAGTTCTGAAAAAGTTGAAAATTCAATGACAATCCTATTTTCGATAAGGTCCATATAGTCAACCTCAGCTGTCGGTGAGTTATAGACAGTGTCTATGGGTGATGGTCGTTCTATAAATTCGCATTGTCTGTTCTTTAGTTGTTCAGGTGCGTAGTACCATGTGTTTTCGCTGGGTGATTTAGGTGATTGAATAAGGAAAATGTCACTATAGCTCATTTGTTTTTATTTACAAAATTTAAAGGGAAAAAACAAGAAGAAAGAAAAAGAAAAAACCATGCCTTTATATTACAATCCTTTTTTCTTTTATTGTTCTATTTTTTTTTTTTTCCTTTGCTTTTTCTCCTGGGACATAAAAAAAGGTAGACATTGATAAAGAGAATATTGCAAGTTCCTGCATTTTAATGGCTCTCTTTTTTTTTTATTTACAATTGGTTGATCGATCAAAGCATTAATTACTCTCCTTACATCTCTTTTTCTTTTTCTTCTTTAAGCCTCTATGTTTTATATAAAAAAAGAAAAAGATATTCAATAAAACTTTCCTTTTTCAGTCAATGCTTTTTTTTTTTTATAATTTAGCATCTCGTTTAGCCAATGCCTTTTGGTTTGCAGTCGGAATAGCATTGTCTTCGGCAAGTATATCTGCGATCCTCAGTACACGAGAACTCACTAATATTACCAGAGTAAACAAACAAGCTTTATGTGTGTGTGTGTGTGTTTTACCTGTTGCATTATCTCTTCGATTCTTTCCTTCTCTTCTAAATGTACCAATCCTTTCTACCAATTCCCAAAGATGTCCTCTAGGCACCAAGACCCCATTTTGACGTGAAGGAACATAATCAGAGCTAATAGCAACTTCGGACCAAGGCTTGGGTTGCTGATGTCGTCTCTTTAATAAGATATGCATCTGCTCATAGCGTGTAAACGCACTATTTAATGTTTCCTTGTTGACGGCTTCAAGGTAACTTAAATCTCCTTGATAATATAAGGTTTTTCCCATCGCTTGTGTACGTGCCGCAAATAGCTTTGAATCTACCCAGATGGGACCTGCCACGCTCTGTGGTGGTGTTAATGTATACAAGCTGACGGCTGCTAACCAATATGATTCAATAAAAGGCCAAATCATAAAGCACAAAAAGTCTATTACAAAGGAAGCATTAGAGTTAAAGTTCATGCGAATGTATGTGCAAGTTGTTGCTATAAACACGTGTTTACCATAGTTTTCTCGGCCACACTGTCGTTCCAAGTCGTTCAATCCTACCCATCCCTCTTTATCCATCTCAATCACATTATTATCTATCAACCATTGGATCGTACGCTTGGTATTGCTTTCTACTCCACCAGGCTTATAAATCATGTCGAGTTTTAAAAGACTCGAAAGGAAAGATATCTCGTTGAGTAAATCAGGATACTGCATTCGTTGGAGTGGCTTTCCGCCTCCCTTTTTGATGACAGTGTAGAGAGCTGCACATACAATAGCTTCTTCTACAAACAAGTGAATCACTTGGTTACGATAGTAAGATAGCTCAAAGGGCGAAATAGGATAGAAGGTGGGTTCCACAATATCTTTTCCTTTTCTTTCACCGATCAATTCTTTATGAATCTGGATAGTTCTATAAGAGCTGCATTAATTATATTCCCACCCAAAAAGTTATTTTTTCTTTACCTATCAACAATTGAACCTGTTGACATACCATAGAATTCAGACACATTGCCTCCTTTATCTTTAATAATCTGTCTTAGCCAATCGACTCTTCGAATTAACTCGCTTCGACCCACACCCCTGCCACGTAGTGTCAAGATGACCGTGCCAACAAGCGCAGACGGCATGACAACAGAAATGGTATTCTATCACATGAAAAAGAAACAAGAAGTTAGACTAGTATCCCTTACTTAAAGATAGCTTTTTTAAACTTACGATGTCTGCAAGCACCCTATTAACATACATCAGAAAGAAATCATTCATTTTTGAAAATGGATGACTTACCTGTAGCCAAGTGATTTCATCAGAATGGATTTTTGTACATTATCCGATAGATCCATTGGACTATAAAAAAAGAGGAGCTTTTTAATGAAAAAAGCTATCTACTTTGTCATATGTATATCATCACTCACCCTCTCATCTTGAGTTGATCGTCTACCCAATCACGTAAAGAATATGGTTTTCCAACTCGTACTAAAATAACCCCCATAAGCTTACTTTATCCTTTCCTTTTTTTTTTCTTATTACCGTCTACACGTCCCCACTTTAGCTGTAATAGTCTGCTGCTAGTGAGAACTTGCCACAGGCTTTCCTTTTCTTTAGGCGTGCCTAACAACTCTGTAGCATAACTAGAAGTTTCTATAATCTTGTCATAACCGATCGAGATAGGGACAATATAACAATCTGGTACACGATTGTCTATGATCGCGTCAAGAATGATCTTGACAACTCCTAATTTAGGCTGAAGCAACTTGCCTAAACGAGATCGAGTGCCCTCAACAAAGCATTCAAGGTTCACTAACATAAAGGAATGAGTCTCGAAATGGCCTGATCATCCTTATCATTTGTGACCTTACTTCCTTTGGAAAGCAATGTAACAATATACTCGTCTAGTATCGTCTTGTACAACTCATCATTTCCCCATTCTCTTCGGATGAAGACGGCTCCTACCGATTTGAGCAGTTTTCCTAGAACGGGCATATCGAGATTCTCGCCAGCAATGATATGAGGGATCTGAATACCAAGACGAAACATGAGATAAGAGACAACAAGGTAATCAATGTGAGATTTATGACAAGGCAACAGAATAAGTGATTGTTTCTTTTCCTGTGCCACTAGTGCTACTCGTTTCAACTAGAAGAATAATCATCAGAGAAAAAAAGAAAAAGGTCTCACATGTAAACTTACTTCAACCCATTCACTTTCACGTATAAGAAGCCCCTGATGATAAAGTCGAACAAGGATCGTGTTGACGACAAAGGCAAAGAATCTCAATGTCCTCATGCTGTCGAGGGTACAAAGTGCCTTTTCGATAATAGCATTGGCCACCACTTCCAATTCCTTTCTAAATGCCCTTTTCTGCTTCTTGACTCTCGCAGCTGTCCATTCCTTTTGTTCGGTCATGATGGTTGTTTGGCGGTCTGCCAATCGGTCAATCACTTGTTGAACTGCATAAATTAAAAGATTAACAACGTCCTAGTCTAGAAAGCTTATCATCCAAACCTTTTGGACTGTTAAACACCAAGGCTTTCATTTCCTTTGAGAAACCTGGGTAAAGTATCTTGGGGCCAATATAATCTTTATATCCACGCCAGCCCTTGAAAAAAAAAAGGAGTTAATGTTTACCACAGATGAAATGATTCACACTTTACTGCTCCTCGATAATAGAGTCCCACATTAAATAAAAATGCGAATGGATCTTCTCGTATACGGCGAGGCTCGTTTTCACTGAAGAAAAGAAAAATAAAATATGTAAGAGTCATTGCCTCCGAGGTCATTCATCTCACTTACACGACATTACGATACTGATCTGGATCTCGCTCAACGTGAATCGTGACAGTCGTAGCATCGTCTTTGACTGCATATTCCTTCTTTTCAAACTCGTTCATCAACTTCTCCAACTGTTTTTCTGCTCTTTCAGCCATATTTGCTGTTTAAATAATAATAAGAAGAAATAGAGAGAAAAAGGAAAAAATGGGGTGGGGTAAAAAGAAAAATATAGAAATATATTACAAACAAATGTTTTTGTGTGGGAAGGGGTGTGCCACAGATCAATGTTGCACACATCTGTATCAAAGGAGAATGAAATAGTTTATAAAGAGCAGTAAAAAGATTGTTTTCAATAGAATATGCTCAATGGTTGCTTTTATTTGTTATTGGAATGTTAGTTGTAAAATATATACGCTTTATTTAGAAATTATTGGCACAATAAAAGATGAATAACTCTAATGATCTTGATTACCCAGTCGTTACTTTATTGTTTCCAACTTGACAACGCATAATGATACATAAAATGAGCTTGATGTTTTTAAGATAAATGTGGTCAATGCTTTATAACAAAATGAAAAGTTGTTAGACACTTAATGGTCTAATCTTGACTTGATTTTCTTCTTTGGATCAAAAAGTAAGATCAGCTAATCCCCAGTTAACCCTAAGGTATGTTATATTCTTTACTCTTGCAAGAAACTAATATGTAGTATTATAGATCCATTCTCTCACTTGCTCTCTCTCTCGTTTTCCTCTTTGCAGTTATCGCTGATCCTACCCATGGTACACTTTTGGTAAGGTATTAATAATTTCTTTAAATTTACTATCTTATAAACTCTCCTCTTTTTAATGCAAGTATTTAACATTAATGTAAATAGCTGAAATGCTAAACAGTTCTTTTACTTCTTGTGGACTCCCCTTTATCATTTTTTTTTTTTTTTTTTTTTTTTACTAATGTGCGAATAATTACTGAATAAAGTGTAGACATATACGCGTATTATTATTATTTTTTTTCTTTATTTCTATTATTCCTAAAGGATATTTTCTTTTTCTGGATTTATTGAGGAATGTGTCTAAATTCTTGGCAAGTAGGAATTTTATTTTCTTTGTCACAGTAACAATGAACCCCGTTTTTTATGAATCAAATAGTGATGGATGCTGAGTAGGATTAGCACACATAAAGTGATAGACTAGACCAACAATACTTGATAGCATCAATAATCGGAACAGTCTCCATAGATATTCTGATATAGTCAAGATGGTATCCAGGTTACTATTATTATTGCTGTTGCTATGGTGATGGGGATGATGACTATTATTACTGTTGATGTATGTTTGTTTGTTATTATTATGTACAAGGTCAAATTGCTGTTCTGGCTCTTTTAACGTATTTAGATCATCTTCATAGCTACTTCGTCTCCTTTGTTGTATGAAATGATCTTCTGCTAGTTTTTCAATCACGTCTTGACTATGGATTTGTTCTAGTATAACATCAGCTACCATAGGTGCGCCTGTGTGTTCTAACAATGTCTCTAGTAATTCCTGTAGTAAACCCTTTTCTTCTTCTTCTCGCTTTGCTTGTTCCAAGGCTGCCTGAGCTAGTTCAATAAAGCGATCTTTCTGTAATCTTAGCTCATCGCCACTTTCATCTGTTGTCCAGTTGTGTTTGTCGTCTACTGTAAAGCGGTGACATGCGACATCTTTTCTTAATGACGGAATATTATTTGCGTAAAATTGTGCTGTCATTGTACAGAGTATTAACTGGTTTTACATGCAATAAAGAAAAGAAAGAGAGAGAGAAAAAAAGAAAGCTGAAATTTCCTTTTACTATTTAAATCCATTCAGCCAATCATGTCTCATTCCCCACAATCACCCTGTATCACATGGAGTGCGATCGGATGATATATTTTTCATATGGCAATAAACTATTACTGATAAACAGCGTTTATTCGTCTCGGGATGCTTTAGTCAACTGCATCCTTGACTTACCAGGTGACCATGAATAACAAGACTGTATGCACTATTTTGCATTTAATTTGGGTTACACGGTCCGTAAATGATCATCTGGAACATGACTTTAAACTTTCTCTGTTTACTATTACTTTTAGAGAGAGAGAGAAAGAGAAACAAGTACAGGTTTTGACGTGTATTTTGTTTATTAATTTGATACACCAACGTTGACCTGATGGAAAAAGAGACTCGAATGAAATATTTGTGTGTACGATAGTTGGTGCTACAAACAAAATGATGTCCAATGATGAAGAAGAGATACAGGATGTAACCTATGGCTTTTGAGTCAGTTATGGTCACGATTTGATAAGAGAAAAAAGAGAGAGACTCAAAATGGTAATCAACAGAGGGCATCTGTTCTTTCAAGTAGTAAATGTATAAAAAGATATATCAATTTGATTATATAATGGGTTTATGACAATCTACTTTTTTTCTTTTTTTTTTTTACTATTTTACACAACAACTTTAATATACTCGACATTAAATGGCAAGTGGCGTCAGCGTCTTTTTCTGGTTACTCAAATGTTTCTTTTAGTTGTGTAAAGAGTCGCGCTTTGTAAAGTCATTTAGCAAATGTATTCTTGAAACATGTTTCTTTGCAGATTTGGTTATGAAACCGATGATTGCAAAAATATCAATATAGTATATAGAAACAAATAATATTATGTAGCAAATATGAACTAGTGAAAAACAGTTATTACCTGAGCAATGTCTCAGGTAACGCTATTTTTGTCATTTGTTCTAGACTTACACAGGTTGATGTATTATCTTTAATTAAAAGTAAAAGAAGAACAGACAGAGTCTACTGAAGAATGCTAATGTTTAAAAGTGGCATTTACTGAGTTTAATCTTTAAATGTATAAGAAGGACGACCAACAGCGACACCAGGCGGTTGTAGAGATGGTAATGGAGGTAGTGGAGGTAAAGGTGGTAGAGGCGGAAGAAATATAATCCGTTTTCTAAAGAGAGTGGATGAGTATGTGATACACAATTCTTGTCGTAACTTACAAGAGACATCCACAGCTGTCATCCAAGTGAGATATTGACGCCACTTTTGATGCTAGAAATGAAATAAAACAAGTTACAAGAGCAATATAGAATGAAGGTAACATTTGCCTTAAAAGAAAGAAAGAAAGAAAAATCCTTTAAATTGCCTGCAAGCAGTTCAAAGAAAAGGATAGAAACTGATAAACAAGAGCTTTCTTTTCATAGAAACAAATTGTCAAGTGCTACTACTAAGAAACTATACATCTATTGTTTTATTAATTTATCAGGTGATGCTACTTTTCCATAGACTCTCCAAATATCCTCAGGATTTGAAATAGTCTTTTGGAATACAATGTATTCTAATATGTTGTGAACCTTGTTAGGATCTCCACCAACTAACTTGTTTTTCTTGTCATAAACTGCCATTGACTATGTACAAGTTAATATTAATGTATATACGCACAGTTGTATAACTAACCTGTTTAGTAAACATTTTGACTGTGACTTGTCCAATAGCAAAACCATGTTTACTAAAGCCTGTTGGACTAATGCAACGAATACAAACAATCTTGGGTGCCTCTACTTCACCGTGGTATTTCCATTCCCAACGTACGTTACTGCGACCTTTTATTTGGTTTTTCAAGTTCTACTATTCTATCAGCAATCCTGTATCTTTTCAGATAAATATAGTGTTGTTCTACTTACGGAGAACATGGAATCCAAACAGACTTCTTCCAGTACTTCACGATCACCTCTATAATAATATAAGTATATTGCTCATATAGGTTTCTTCATAACCTTACCTTGCAAATGCATCATTCATATCTTTATAAGTTTCCAAAGCTTCAGCAAGGAATCTTGAAGAGTTCCAATTATCATACAAAGATTTACGCTTGATAAGACCAACACTATACAATGTATCAGATTGGATATGTCGACACTTCAAACTTTATACTTGCCTTAACAAGTTTTGTACACTGTTCTTCAAATTTCTCCATTTCGTTAAACGCCAGTTTGCAAAGTCAGTAATTGAAGGTGAAGTTTCAGGAGGAATGTAATTAGCTATTCAATAGGTTACAATTCCCTTTTTCTTTTCGTTTCAATGCGCTTTAAAATACCAATAACACCGAGATCACGTATGGCTGTATGTATTTCGGTCTGTTTTGAAGAGTAGGCACGAATGCCTAAAAAGGTGGTTTTAGGAACCTGAGAAAGAGCGATTCTGGGTGCAATAAAAGGTTGCTGTTGAAGCGATCTTGCCCACACGTGAGGACGAATCAAGTTGGGTGTAAGCTTTAAGGATGCCATTGTACGTTCGACGGGAAGGATGGTCCAATACCCCCCGGAAGCTTATGTGGATCAAAAATTTGAATGACAGGTTGCAGTCACAATGCCTAATAAAGAAGATAATTAATCCAGTTTGTTTTGTGCATAATGAATAAAGTTATTCAAGTGCATTACTTGCACCACGTGTGTGTAGTCTTTGTCCATTGTTGATTTTTGCGCATTTTATTACAATGAGTCAACATTTTACAGTATGCCCTAACTCACGCTTTGAGCAATAGAATAGAAAAAAAAAAGGGGGGCAAGACACCAAAGACTCATTATGAGAATATACCTATAGTCCTTTTAATAATAGTTGATTACTCTTTTGAAATTAGTGTTGCATACAAAGCGAGTCTTGCAGAATTTACTGCCTTTCAGTTGATTAACAATATAATGTACTCAATTGACTTTAGGATGCCATCACTTTTTCATTTCATGTACGCTTAATAAAAATAGAGTAGGCTTTCTATTTGAAATACATATGGTCCATATAGTATAGATATTTTATGCTATAAAGATGAATGGCTCATAGATAAGCGCAAGACTTATCTTGGATATGTTAATGAATTATGAAATAAAGAATAACGCGATCTCATAAGTCAGAGCCTTTGCAATAACGTAGAGTAAGTATAGCTGAAGTCCAGTCAGCAAACAAGAGACTCATATACTATCCAACCCAATATTTCTCATTAGTCTGACTTTGCAGAGAGTTAAACTTCTCGAAGTATCTTTTGATTGCATTTCATTTGAAAGAAAAGAAGGAGGAAAACCTCCTTTTTAACCAAAGGTCATAAGTACTGTTAGTGATAAACAAATCATTACATAATTATAAATATGAAAAAATAACGAATGACTATTGTTACTTTATACTCTCTTACAGAAAATGAAACTTTCAAACTTTGGATTCCTTTTGGGACTGTACACTACTAGTTCTCAAGTTTTGGCACAAACATCTGATAATACTCAAACTGATATGTTGAATTATCATTCCCAAATGAATCATCTTGCTCGTCGCAACTTTTATAACTGGAGCCCCGGCTGGAATGGTTGGAATGGCTGGAACGGTTGGAGCGGCTGGGGCGGCTGGAGAGGATGGGGAGCGCCTCCTACACCTCCCACGCCTCCCACACCTCCTTCACCAGTTTGGTATTAACCATTCATGTCATATTCCATAGCAAATGCTCTTTGTATGCGTTTGAATACATTCTCTATTTTTTTCTCTTTTCTGCCATCAATAAACCATCTTGTATTCTTGGCCTTTTCATATTGTTTTTTACTTTATCCCAAGAAATGCGGATATAAATCGTTCATTAAGAATATGCATAAAACACGTTCAGTTAACCTTGAACGTACCATTTGCTGCATGTTCAACTTTTGATAAACTCATTGCCTGTATTTGAATCCCCTTTCATGAAAGGGCAAGGGCTCATCGCTTGTATTTAAGAAACAAAGTCATTTATTGCATATTTACCAAGGTACTCTCTCCATTCACAGTACCCTTGATCCTGAAACGTATTGTAAACTGTTGAAAGAGAAGCCCAAGTTGCTTGGTTGATGGATTAAATTCATTCTGTTCATTTCCATAATTTATGGCAGTAGCTCGTGATGTTGCGACTTGGGAAAAGGGTTAAGAATAATTGTACTATTACGATACAACTCGCATTTTAGATTTCGTTATGTGCAATTTGGTGTCCGCGAGTATAATGATTCTTTTCAGGCACCTATGCATAAATTCAAAATTATTATTATTAGAGGTGAATTTATCATCTGTCATGTGATACAGCCTATCGTAATCCCTTGACTCATCCTTGGAACGCATGGCAAAGAAACTGATTAAAGTCTACAATTTTATTGTTTTATGCTTTTTATCAGCAATCGGAGATGCCAAATGATGTACGTTGACAAAAGAAGGGGGCTCTCTATTGGATATATATATATATATATGTAAACGTTTTTCTTTATTAAAACGGTAGGCAATCAATGCAACCATAAAACTAAATGTAACAATTGAGAATACACACACACAGAGAGAGAGAGGGAAAGATGACCGCGGCATTAAAAGTAGTATGCGAAAAAAAGAGAAGGGATGGGATAATGGTACAAATGTAAAGTAAAAGGTTCTCTTTAGCATGCGCAGCAATGCTCAAAGTCATCATCTTCATCATCTATATCTTGATCATCAAAGGCTGATATGTCCTCCGATGGTGAACGATCGTATTCTGCTGATGAATGTGTATAATAAATGGAATCAATGGCGTAGAATTTGACAGTCTTGCCGTGAGACGATCGGTGACACATATGCCAATGTGGGTGTTTCTTGGATAAGCTTTGTATTTGACTAGAAATACGGCGAAGTGTACGAGAAATGGATAACATGTTATACAAAGGGCAAAGCACAAAAAGAAGTATACAAAAAAGAGAGAGCCTGCTTTTATATCACAAAAATAGAGACGAATTAGTCAAAATTCAATGCATTACCTCCTGTAGCTAACAAACAGGTCTTCCCCCCTATTGCTTTTTTTTTATTCTTTTTGCCTTTTTTTGCCCTTTTCTGATGTTTCACCCATATTATAGCACCTTATTTGTCTCTTTTATTTTGCCTTTATTGGACATTTCAAACAAAAGAGGTTTATACTTGTTTTTATTGCCGAACCTTGAGCCAAACTGGTGCATTTTGGGATTGCATGAAAATCGCGTGTGTTATTGTATACAAAAGTGCTTTAGACATGTATTGCTCATTGGCTAAGGTATCTCGGTAAACTCATTCACTCAAAGTAAGCAGCATGATCAGGAAAGAACGGGAATAAGAAAAAGGGATGTCCAGATTTGAGTGGAGAAAGCGCCCAATGTGACATCGTAATGGCGTAACCTTTCATTTTACCTACAATACTTCTCCCTTTCAGCGCCATATTACCATCATTTTCAATACTCTTTATTATTAAATTATCTTGAGTCCTTGTTTATTGCTCCTTGTTTATGTCTTCTCCTTTTTGTTGGTTACTCATATGTCATTTTGTTAAAAATAGTAACAAAGAAGGCTATTTTTACCTCTGCTATTTTTTTTTGAATCATGGCTTACTCTTGGTTCATTTTGTAGTCAAATGACGACATGACGGCACTGCTTATAAGAGACACGGGATTATTAAACAGAAGGGGAGAAAATGAATAAGAGACTTTTATCCTACAAAACGAAAATTCAACCATGCCAACAGTAAGAACAAGAATACTAATTCAAGTAGTAAACATGAGACGATACCATGAGGCCAAGTAAACATCAGATAGCATTTATCAAGCAATAAAAAAGAGGCACATGGTTTACCGCAGCACTGTGGGTTACTAGGCTATCCCAAGGGGAGGATGGATGTATTTTCTATATCCCATTTACCGTTTCTGTCTCTGTCTATTTACAAGCTCACATGACACATCATAGCTATTGTTTACAGCCTTTTTACGCCACCAATAGTTAGGTAGTTGTTATTATATGAAACTAGCACTTTTTTGAATAGACTAGTAAAGACTAATCGAGACTACTTTGACATGCAATCTTTTATCTGTACATCTTCCTATAATCACTATGGTTAGCAGTAATTGAGATAATCATTTACTAGTAAAGAGACGCAATGTGTTTAGCCACTGTATCCTTCCCTTTATTTAGAAAATATGATCGGGTTGTTTTAGTCAAACAATGTATTTTTCTGTAATATGTGTATAAACTGTTAGGATTAGAAAAGTTTAATCCTTTTAAACCTTATGAAAAGGCTTTTTTTTGATTACTTTCTAATTATTATCAATGTTGTCTGCAATATATGCAGAATGCTTACTAGTTATATTTCCTTCCTGTTAAATATGATAAACATTTTCTTATCTCTCTTCATGTCTGGCATATTTATTTTTATCGTACATCCCATAAGCTGTTGATCAAGCAACTGTCATATGTATACACCTTTCTGTAACTCTCTTGGATAATGAATCCATTCCTCAAGTGTCATATAACAAGAATGTCTTTTCCGCATCATCATGCTTCTGCTAATGGTCACATATACTCTTGGTCTAAAGTTATTTTGATAAAAGTATCCTCTATGTAGTACACCAACATTCTCATCAATGCACGTTAGGATTATTTCTGAATTAGCCTCTTATTTTTTATTGAAACCATTTCCATATTGTTAGTTTCTATGGAATAACATCGTTTAAAATGACGGTTATTCGGTTGGAGTGACGGACTTAATTAATGCTTCAGTCAAATTGAGAGCAGTACAACGTGCTAAGCGGAATAGGTTAGTTTCGTTATATAAGTAAAATGCAAAATCCTCCTTCCTTTCTATGGACCTCGGGAGTAAAAAAGGAACATAATGTTTGAAGAAAACGATATGGTTACTGATGAGCAATAATGAAAAGACAAGAGTTAGCATCAGATATCTTGAAAGATAGAGAGCGCGTCATCGTGTCAATAGGATGTAGGTGACCCTTTGAGCTCAATAGAATAAGACGAAAGAAGGAGTCTCGATCATCTTTTGTTATCCGGCTAAGAACTGTGGAGAAAACGAGCCACTACGCATCTAATCGGTGTAGCATCAGAAGCTTGATATGGTTGTTGAATAGTCTCATACGATGAGATTAACCATTTCAGTCTTTCCCGACAATAACTTTAAGCAATTACTAAATATCGGTCAGTTGTTACCCTGCTCTTCAGACAGTACATCTTTGTGGCTATTAACCAAGATAACCCATTGCTTTGCATTTTTAAAAAGAGTAGCCTTTTATTCCTTTGTATACTTTGCAATGAGAATGGTATATAAATTGTTTTAGAAAAGATGAAGAACCAAGAACAACCGAGTCCTATGGGGGATTATAGTCTTTTGCAACCACTGACATCAGTGATCTCCTTGGGACAAGTGACTTCTCTGTAAGTAAGTGTAGGATTATCAGCACCCTTAAACCAACCAAAGCGCCACTGACAACCCTTTTGAAGTGGAGCAGGCAATTGCTTACACATGTCAGCATTCCAGACACCGCCATATCTAACACCCCAGCCGTCTTCAGGAGCGTTCCATTGAGGCTTGCAGCCATTGAATTGGCCAACACCACCACCAGGCATAAGCAAATCAAAGTGAGTGCCTGTTTCGGTTCCGGGATCATTACCAGTGTTGGTAATCTGAACAACCATCTTCTTTCCTTTAGCAGCAGTAGATGTGAAAGTAAATTCAAAGCAAGAGCAGCACCAGCGGTCTTCACCGCCGCCAGGAATACTAGCAGCAACGAAACCATAAGAGAGGTTATCATTAACGACCCAAGGCTGATTATTGTTACAGACATAAGCATCTAAACAGAAAGAGAAATTAAGAATAAAATGTAAACTGAGCAATGAACCTATACCTCCGCCAGCACAACCACTTTGAACGTTGTCACCAATAAGAGTAACACCGTTTTTGGCGCATGAGCGAACAGGAGAAGAGACCTTGGCTTTACCATTCCAGCTACAAGAAGGCTTACAACAGTCCCAGTAACGTGTAGCTTGTGCAGAACCTGAGGCACCACCAGAAACATAGCTGTACCCTGCAGATACTACTTCGATACCAACTGATGCAGCTACTACAAAAGAAGTGGCAATAGTCGAAACTTTCATGAGAAAAACTTGGAAGGATTTTTTAGCATAAAACTCTTCTAGCTTATATAGCTTTTTTTTTTTTTTTTTTTTTTTTTTTTTTTTTTTTTTTTTTTTTTTTTTTTTTACAGTTAAATTACGTGCGACCTAGTCTCATATAAAGTATATTAAACTTGCGCTACCTAGGACATGATTGTCGTTTTCGAAATTTTGCTTTGTCTTTTTGGGTCAAGTCAAATTGGCGTTACTGAGAAATTATTGTCGACTATGTGATATAAGAGCTTTATTTCTATCTTCTACTCTTTAACTAAATAGTCTAACAAGACACACACATTTTTATAAAGACGAACTCGGTAGTATCTACAATGAGGAGGGAGGAAGAGCTTTCGATTCGATGGAAGGCGCATTGACCGATATCAGTGTTCCAAGCGTAATATTCGAAACCATAGCGAGCCAAAAGCCCTGTTTGAGTATCAAACCAGCAGAGAAGAAAACTACAGCAAAAGATATGACAAAAAGGGCTGTAGAAGTGGTCAAACTGATGGACAACAGCGACTACAATAACTAAACCAGAGAGGATCCTCTGGAAAGAGGAAATGTGACTTTACATGCAAAGGATCTTGGAATAAACCCTCATACTGCTATGCGTTGGCGAAAGCGCTATCAAGAAACTGAAGAGGTAGCTTACAAAAAATCTCAAAGAACTCCTGGCTAACCTAACTTATTTGTTCCTGAGCATGAGCAGCACATTCAGCAAATACTGTTGCTAAGATTAGTCTGTTTGCAATCAATGTCTTTACAAAGCAAAGGGCTTCAACAATTGTAGGCAAGATTACAAGCTGGTGAATTTCTTCGGTAAGCGAGAAATTTTCGAATGCTATAGGCATGACAAGAAGTTTCATTTGGGAAAATGTGCCTTAAAGTCTATCCAAGTATCTGCATTAGATAGTATGTTCTTTTTTTAGTACACGACACGCAAAATGAGAGCATACTTTCAATCAACAGACCAAGAGATGTAGGGTTTTTGCCCCAATACAACAAGACGGAATAAGGTTCTTTGTAGTCATTTAAAACCAGGGATTTATGGCAAAAAGGGGGATTAGTTTTCATGTGCAAGAATAAGTGTTGTCAACCAATTACATCAAGTGAAGTGTGTTAATATAACGCGTCATCAAACATTATACCTTAACGATGCCATGAATCAGTGTTGTGGGCTTAATATGAAGTATTATCCAGCCGTACTGTAGATGCTTTGTTGGTCTTGTCAGTTTGTTTCACAAATCACTTTATCCGAAATAAATCTACCAACTCAGTAGCTTCTGCTTTTCAGAGGTACAAACCGGGGATTTTCTTTAATGAAAGTATTATAAACTCTTTTTTATTTCCGAGTAACAAGTTGTAGGTTTAAATGCATTGCCCATGATACATCCTATAGTGGCAGTTTCCTTTGTATAATTTCTCAATCTGACGAAACAGGGTACAAAGTTGAAAAGGAATGAGGAAGAAGAGGAAGGTATGAAAAAGCCGAGGAATAGTAGAAAGCTTCATGTGATGGATGGTATAAAACCTGTTGTACATGTTTCATACCTTGTACTGGGGAAATCTTTATTACTCCAGTTAATTGCATAATGAATGACGCCAGACATCTTTGCATTCAGCTATATGATGTGTATAGCCTCCAAGAAAGTCGATGACTGATAAAGTAGGTTCTTTATTAAGAGTTGAATATTTAAAGTAGGATTTAAGTGAAAATTAATGTTGTCACTGATTTAACTCTTTGATCTCTGAGGTACAGCTGATTCTGATTTGTTCCTGGTCAATATTCTCAAGACTTTGTTCACTAAGCTACCAGGTTAATAATATGGTCGTGATATTCACAGTCCGTGTGTCATGCATAGCAGTCTGTCACAATTTGACAGTGGTACCTGTCTGTGATATGGTTTGCGATTCACAGGGATTGTATACAAGGATATGTATTGGAGATAAGCAACTATAGAATAAAGATTGTCGCTCATTATGGCATCCATAATTTCATGACTACCTGATGGACTTTTATTGTTTATTTTTTATGTATTTGTTTATTAAAAAAAGTAGAATAGAGAGAGAGGGAGGAGGTGTATATGTGTGTGAGTGAGTGAAAGAGGGCAGGTGCATATTTATAAATGTGAGTATATAGAGTATATTTATAAAATATATTTAACAAAGTTAGAGTAAAGCGAAAAAAAAAAAGAGAGAAAGTATTAAAGATCTAACGAGGTACATCAACATTTCTCATCTCTTCTGGAGATATAGGAACGAAATTATGAACGTCAATGCCATTTGCTAATAGTTCAGGTGCTGCATGAGGTGGGACTAGCTTTGAAATCAAATCAGGTTGTATCGACAATTCTATAAAGAGTTAATATCATCTTTCTCTTCTCTTCTATATTAACTTCTTACCGTGACGAGTAAAGTTGAATAGTTCCGGCAAGTCCTTTCCATTCAACATCTTTTTATTAGGCTCTCGAAGCTCATCAAAAAATGGATCAGCTAATGACTGGAATGCTGTAAGACGTTTCAGAGGTTCGTACTGTAGGGTCTTGGTGATAAAGGCTATTGCATCATCAGGTGTGCGTGGACGGAATACCTTTGAGAAAGGATGAGGCTTGATTTGAGGGAAGCGATGTTCTGTATAAGATGGGTTCATGGCTAATAGTTGTTCTTTGGTAGGTGTCCCTAATACTTTAATAATCTCCACCAGTTGATCAATAGCACTCTCTCCTGGAAATAAAGGCTGACAAAGCATCAATTCTGCCATTACGCAGCCTGCAGACCATACGTCAATACTGCATGTATAATTCGTGGCACCAAAGATAAGTTCGGGTGCTCTGTAATAACGAGAGCAGATATAAGATACATTAGGCTCTCCTGCATGAAGCGCCTTTGCACTAATGTAAGGGTCTTCAGTATACAACACATTCTTTTTTTTCTGTCATTCTCTCTCTCTCTCTTTTTTTTTATTCTTTACCTTCCAAAATCACACAACTTGAGCACACCAGAGTTTGGATCGATCAATAGATTTTGGGGCTTAATATCACGATGACATATACCAAGTGAGTGAATATAAGCAAGAGCGCGCATCAACTGGTATGTATAAAGCTTCACATAAAACATAGGAACAGGTTGTCTTGCTTTTGCATAGTTACGAGAGGTTCGATACAAAGTTTCTGGTATATACTCGAGTACCAAATTCAAATAGAGATCATCTTTCTGTTAAACCTCGTGTCAATTACCTCATTCCAAACTCACAAGTCATTTACCTTCACTTCATCGTAGCTATAAAAGAAAGCCTTTAAAGCAACCACATTAGGATGCCAAACACAACGCATAATTTGTAATTCTCGGTTCTAATGAATTAGATTACTATCAAACACACGTATATATACAAATATATTTTCAATGACTTACTTTGAAACGTCTATCCTGGAACACTTTCTTGATAGCAACACTTTCCCCCGTTTCCACTACCTTGGCTTGATACACTACACCAAAGGAGCCATTACCGGCTACTTTATAGGTTGTATATTTGAATGTGATGTCTTGACCTGTTCTGCCATCTTTTGCTGCTTCTTCATGAACTGTGGTACGATCGTTGTTACCACCTAGAGAATAAAAAGATAAACAAGGTCTATTTATATCTATGTTTAATATGCTTACCTGTTATTTTCATTCCAAACATTGGACCATGTGCCATTTTTGAAAATAACTAGGACAAAAAGTTAATTCCCTTGTAATAATTAAAACGCATAAAGCCTTTTACTCTTTTTGCTTAAAATAATAACGAATAGAAGGGAAAATAATAGCTTGTATGAAAAAGAAGGAGTAACAGTAGTTGTAAAAGAGAGAGAAAAAGAAAAAAAAAGGGATGATGAAGTTCATTTTTTGGTGGTTTTGTTTAATCAGCAGACGTTTTCGGTCATTGAATATATATTTTTTATTGAGTTTGTTATGTTCCTTGATCAACCATTTGTACAATTAAATGCATCAATAACCCAAACAGTAACATATCAAGAATAGCATAAACGGTCTCATGAGTTTCTGTTATTTTTAGTATCAATCACACTCTTCTTGATATTGATGAATTATATCTTTTTATATAGAAAACACCATTCAAATCTTGATCATCAAACTCTTTCTTTTCGTTTCTTTTCTTTCTTGATGTCACGGCTGATGATAAGAGTAGTGTTCAGTCTGCATGAATAAAAAAGATGGAGTTTTAATTGATCAAGTTTTACTTTCAGTGGTTTGAGTATCAATAAAAATGAGTTTATCTGAAGCACAGGCCAATAGATTAACCTGAAGAAACAGAATTAATAGAATGAGAGATATCAGTTAGAGACACCAGGGCCATCTGTCTGTTATATACTTGACCAGGATGTGAGGAGTAATGCCACTTGGATAGATACTAGCTGTCCTCAGTTCTTTCATCAATTACCCTCTTGTTGTTGTTTCCATGCATAAACAAAGTCAAGTCTGTTCATGATCGAGTTCACTGCAGCATCTGTATACACATATAAAGTGTGAAGGGCCAAGAAAAAATTAAAGTTTCTCATTTTACCGAACGGCATATATCTCGCAAGAAGCTTGCTTATTTAATTTACGACTGTCAATTACTTGTACTATTCTACCTCTTTCAGCAATAGAAGCAATCATCAGTATTATTTTAATATCAAATCAACATTTATACATGCTTGAATCTTGGCATCGAAAAAGACCAATGACCCGGTCTTTGTGTTCACGGATACCTCATCGTTTATGAATACAGCAACTGTGTAGTTGTTAAGAACAAAGAAAGAGTATGAGTGCAAACCTATACCTTTTGGCAAAATGATTTCGCACAAAAAACAAGTTGTCTTACTCTTTGGAAAAATGACGTCGCATGGCCAAGTATTTTTTACTTGGATAATGTTCACCCTAGAAGCAGTACAAAGGATGTAGCTTAGATTCTAAGTTGGGACCAGGAGCAGTACAGGTATACATCTTAGTTCAAGGCTATTGGCCGGCTCACGAATGATTGAGCATGAAGAAAAATAGCAGAAACATCCTATACTGTTTTATTAAAAAAGAGGATAAATTATGACGTTTATGAAAAAAATTATTGGCGCATATTAAAAAAATAAAATACATAAAAGGAGACGACACGCAAATGAGAGTAATAAGTACCAAGGAGAGAGAATATAAAGAATTTTACAGTTAGTTATGTAAGAAAATTGTTATTATATATAGCTTACCCCGTAGGCATCTAGATGAGTCCTAGCGATAACTAGGAGGGAGAACTGTCTAAGCGTATTTGTAGTATCCATGCTAATATTCAGTGCTTAGATACAATATCTAGAGTTGAACCTAATGTTACTATAAGATCTGTTACACCTTAATCAAATATGGTCAATGCAGTTTAAAAATAACTCAGCTTCTTAATATTGTGAGATAAAGTCGCTGATTTTGAGTTTGATGTCGTGCGTATTCAACAATGATATCGACTGATCCAAAAATAAAGTCGTGCTCACGTGTCATGGACTTCGTTTATTTTTAGTTGTCGCTTAGTACCTTTTTTACTTCTTTTTTCTTATTTACAATTTATTTTATAGACATATAGAATGAGTATGCAATTTCTTTACGAAGATGGACAAGGACATGTTGTTGATGAGCACGGAGTTGAGCCGATGGATCTTGTTGTTGACGAAGAGCTATTCTCTATCGAAACAATAGGCTCTCGTACTCAATTCCTAATGAATAAACATCCGGAAAGATATTCTAATCCTGTAATGCATCCAGTTTCAGACGATAAGAACAACGATGTTGATATGGAATTATTCAACAAGCGACGGTATACAGTTTACTCTGATGATGAGAAAACGAGATTTTTTCACCTATTTTTTAGCAAATGCTTAAGTGCTTCTGCTGCCACGAGACAATTAGGCATTCATATTCGTGCAGCTCAGAGATGGGTCAAACGTTATTATGAGGATCCTGAGAGCATTTTCGAAAAAAAGAAAAAGTTAGGTTGACGTCGTATTCTTGAGGAAGCGCATAAACAACCCATTTTAAATTATATTATGAGAATCCTTCTGCTGTTTTAACTGAAGTGATAGAAAATTTATTGCAAAACTTTGTAGATCTTAATGTTTCTTGTAGTACAGTTTACAACTTCATGAAAACTCAGTGTAATCTTTCCATTAAGCAGACACAATTCCAACCAGTGGAAAGAAATAGCGAGGAAAAAATTCAGCAACGGTACGATTGGGTCCAAAAGTGGCAGCAAACTGACATGGACTTTACAACAAATTGTGTCTTTCTGGATGAATCGGCCTTTCACATTAATTTGAAACGAGGTATGGCTTGGTCAAAGAAGGGAACTCCTGCAATAGTTACAGTACCTATGACTAGAGCGAAAGCAACATCTATTTTAGGTGCCATATCGGCCACTGGCTTAATTAATGTTAGTTTGAGAGTTCCAAAGCGTATCAAAAAGAAAAAGCTTGGACATGAGACTGACGTTTATAGCACAGGAACAGTGACAGGGCATTACTTGAGCTTTGTAAAGGCTACTCTTGATGAAATGGACAGATATCCAGAAATGAAGGGGCATTACCTTGTCATGGATAACACTCCTATCCACAGCTCAACCGATATAGGTAAGTATATCAATTTTCGGGGATACTGGTATGTGTATCTTCCTCCATATTCTCCTGAACTGAATCCAATCGAGCAGTTCTGGTCAGTCGTCAAGAGTAAAGTGAAACGAAATAAGTTTTTGGGAAAAGAATCACTCATGACAAGAATTAGCGAAGCATGTGATAGCTTATATTTAAGTGATTTCAAAGGGCTTGTTTCTCATTCTGTCAAATGCTTTGACAAGTGTCTCAACAAAGAGAGACTCTAAAGTATCCAATGCAAAAAAGGGGGGATTTGTTAAGCACTTTGTTAGGTACTTTTTGTTAAGCACTTTGTTAGGCACTTTGTTAAGCACTTGGAAGGAGAGGCAACGACGTCATTGTGGTGGAGTAAATTCAGTGTGAATCAAGCCCCTCTCTTTTTATATTATTCTTTTTGATGGCGGCAAAGGCGAGTAAAACAAAACTTGTTGTTATTTTACACCTGTTGTGTTTACATAGATCACACATCTCTTAATTCTCTATTTATTCATTCTCAGCTAATAGACGACGTCAGACATTTACAGTCGTCACCTCTCATATATATTCGGGTCGTACCCTCATTTATTAGTTCTTCTCTCAACTTTGAATAAAGAATAGTAATTGTTAGCTACTGGCTCCTACTGTTCTTATACGCAAATACCAGAAATATAACAACACCAATGTTTTAAATGTCAAAAGACATACAGCACTCCACAATCCCTTCGACAACACATGCAAAAGCACAATATACAATTGCCACATCGAATAACAGGAATCAGACGATATGATAATGATGAATATACCTATGTTAAGGCTACCAAATCACACGATGACATTGAGGAGCGCTTTGGCTGCCCTGCATGCATCGCTCATTTTATGGAAATTGACGAGTTGAAGACCCATTATTATGCTAACTATTTAGAAACCTTACCAGAACAATCACAGACGGCATCGCAGGAAGAGCCAACGATAGGGCAACAACAAAGCTACAACAACCAAGACCAGCCTAACAAACATCGCTTAAGCAATGTCCTTGAAACTGAGTTGTTGGATCCATTATGCCTATCGTTTCCGCCTCTTGATCACGATGACCATTTGTTGGTACAAAGCTTCGATGCAACAATGGCGTTTCATAAGCTGCAGCTTTTATTATGTCAACACAAATGGAAGCCCTCCTAACACAGTGCTCTCGTGGACCATTCGCTGGCCAACTATATGTAGAATTCTATATGAACTCGATTACCTCTATCACGCTAAGCTTCCGCCTACTCCGCCCATTCACCTCGGGCAAAGACTCTTAGAATAGCTCTCCTCTCCTTCTTCTCACTAGTGTAGCTTACACTTGATCCCATTCACTCCTTCCAAAACATTTTTACCCTTGATTCCGAAAGGTTTTTTTAGTCACCACTATCCTTCCTTACTGAGCTGCCTCGGGCGGGAAAGATGTAATATTACAATCGTGCGCCCATTAGAGGTTTTAATTATTTATAAGTAAAAATCTGTTTAAACGTACATTGAATTTAACACCAGAATCGACAAGAGATTTTGTTTTTTTTCTTTTACACAAATAAAAATATAAGAATCACCAGCCCTCTGACTGCCTGTGATAAAACAGGCGGTCAGAATAGGGCGTTAAGACATTCTACCTAGTTCTTAACCTGGTTTGACACTCAAACAAGCCCATGAAAAAATAGCCTGCGAGTAACACGCAAGTTGTAGGGTAATCGCCGCACAGAGATTACCCGGTCCAAAGAACTCTCGATTCGCTCGCCTTTTGCTCAGACTACTCTTCTCCGATTGTAAATATCAACTTGTGGTTCAAATCAAATTTTTTCATTTTTTTGGCGGGAAACTAAAGTCAACACATTCAATGACCGAGAATAGAGGCTAAAAAGTTATTATTATCGAGGAAAAGCTATAATGACAGAGAGAAAGGGAGTATTTTATTAGAGGTATATACTTATTGACATTCATCCAAGAAGGGGCGGAAAAGAAAATCTAAATGGCCCAGCTGGTGATAACATCTAATTCATCATCGTCAATAAACGGTTGATCAACAGACTTGATCATCGTTTCGCCACATAAAATACATTCACTTGCCACAATGTCATCCAATTCTTCACGCAATTGATCAATTTTTCCCATAACCAAGTCATGTTCTTGTTTATTTTCTGCTATGGCTGCATCCGTCGAGAATATCACATTTTTCGCAGTGTTCATCAATTTTGCTGTAGGACCCACGGGTGATTGGTTGACCGGGTTGGTTTCTTTAGCCATGTAGTCTTGAATCGCTTTCAAACGCTTGATATGTCTCGCAGGTAGAATTTTATACATCTATACAAGGTTAGGCATCATTCGCCCAATAATTTATGCAACATGTATACCTTGTCTGTTAGACAGTCAGCGTGAAAACCATGCTGGCAGGGAAATATGTAGAACGCACGATTGAATAAAGGAGAGTTGCAGAGATAGCATCTTTCTACTGGATTAACAAGGGCAAATCTGTTTACAAATAAGTATACTATACAACCATACATGTTCATCTTACCTGCTTCTAAGCTCTCGGATATCCAAACGAATACTTTCGCCCGTTTTAGTCGCCTCTTCCATTTCTGCCTTAATATCATCGATCGTGTCATTGTATTTTTCTAACGCTTCACATATTTCTTGCTATATAAAAACAGTTACTATGCTAAACAGAACAATATGCAAGCCTACCTTGAAATCATCAATTAACACAAAATCAGGAAAGAAAGGAAGGATGTCTTCAATCTTTAACAAGTTGCTTTGCTTTAAAAACTCAAGGGCTCCTTTTGTATCTTTATTCTCCTGGATAACATGTTTGGCAATGCTTAACCAGAGCTTTTTACGCAACATCTCGTCATCATCTGGTTTATCGGCATTAATTCGTGCAAGCTCTAGGTCATTGTTCTATAAAACTATCTTTAATATCATCCAGGTCAAAGAAGGACTGAAACTTACCTTGAGAGCCAAGTTGACAGCTTCTTCATATAATCCCATTTGACTATAAATATGTACACAGCTTTGAGTTCTACCATTTTGTGTACATAGTCTTAACGCATAATCCAAGTCATAATGCATTTCAAATCCCTAATAATAAAAAATGTCAGTCTCATAAATAGGTATGCTTTGCATTTACCTCATTTTTCAAAAAGGCTAATAAAGCTGTCTCATCGGATGTCTTTTGGGTAGCATAAAGAGTGAGCAAGAAGTTGTGAATGGCTGGATCAGTGTTATTCAAAGTAGTGACAACATGCGATAAATATCGAGTTGCTTGATTCTAATGTTTTTCATTCAGTAAATAAAAGCCATCCCCCTACTTTTGATACCCCTTACCTGCGCATATTTTTCAGATGCTTTCTTATGATCATATCTCAACAAGGCTGGTATCAATTGCCTTGGATTCAGATTGTTTTGTCGCATCCACACATTCACAGTTTCATATGGCTCGTTTTCCATCAAGACTGGTGAAAATTTATAAAACACATCTGGGTCAGCCTATAAAGCGCAAAGTCATTTTACATATCATCTTTCGCCATATATGCCTTTTATACCTCCTTACTCAAGACCTCCAAGGCCTTTGTCCAATTCTTTTCAGTAATCCAATAACTGATGACCTTTTCATAGTCGCCAATAAGAGATGCGAAAAACAAGTATTCATTCGTACGGTTTTGACTGGCCATCAAGTGGTACGTAGTGGGTCTGTGTAGGTATCCATTATAGGTCTCTAAAAAGTTTTTAAACTCGTCTCGTATCTCTTCTAACTGATCAAGAAAGTATTCTGCACTCGGCTCAGGGTTGCTTGTATCATTGGATGGTGGCGCACAATGAGCTGATGAGGCAAAGTCTTCAAGGTCATTCAGTTTAGATAAATAGAGATCGACTAGCCATGTAGCAATCATTGTCTTTTGTGTTTGATCCTACAAAGCAAATGCTTAATAAAGGTAAACTTTGTATACTTTATGACATACACTTTTACGTAGCCTGGTTAGCTTGTTCATCAGGTATACTCGCAAAGCATCCACTTCGTCTTTTTCAACAAACATGAGAGCGACTTCTTCAAAGGGCACTGTACTATTTGCAAATGTCTCAGCACTCATCTTGTATCGTCTCTGTCCAAAGTAATCCCTCGCTTGAGCCGTAAATACTTTGTCCTTTTGTGCTGGATCTTTACAGTATCGCAGGGCAGAATTGTATTTCTTTTTCTCCAAGTATAGTTTCCACACATCTCTTTCTTCGTTATTGATGGTGAGTTCGTACATGGCCAGTGTCGTATAGATCCAAAAGGTCTTTTTAATATCATCGACTGTCATACCCACAACGCGCTCTCCATGCGCCTACATGATGTAAGTTTAATTGAACTCATTCATTTCATCGCCAAACTTACAACAGGTATCATTTCCTCATACACGATCTGATCATTCAACTGACAGATGGCTCTAACTCGGTCCTTGTAGAGTAGTATAAAATGAAATTCGGTCAACGCCACTGAGATTGGAATGTCGACAACAGGCTTCCTAAATTCATCATCAGAGGGTGTAGCTGGATACCTAAACAATTGTATTTAAACCAATCCTTATTCCTTTTTTCTGATTTCACGACTTACTGAAGCAACTGTACATCATCTATGACACTATCACCTTTATTTTGTGATCCAAACACGAGGGACCCATGATAGATACCTGGCCCTGTCAACCAAGCAAATGCCTCTGCGATGCCTTGTTGCTGCAATTCATGATACCGACTGAAGAAATGGAGCTCACTATGCGGTAGATCGCCAGGCAATTCCTGAAACCCAGGGTTGACATCATACTTTGCAAACAGATTTTCAAATATAGCGCGTTCTCCACGATCTTCAATGATATCGCTATTACTGCTCAAGGGTAATCCATTACTGCTACTGCTACTGCTACTCGTGTTGGGGCCGACAAATCCAATAAACTGGTATATTCTGGTAGACGTCGTTGCCATCACAAAGTATTTTCTATTGTTCACTGGGAACTGTTCAAAGTAGAGGCCGGTGATGGGCATCGTCGATTCATGGATCGAGTAGACTTGTTTAAAATACTTTTCTTCCTTTTTAAAGTATTCGTCTGTTGGTTCTATACATGTCTCGTAGATCAATCCGTTTTTGGTTCCAATTAATATCTCTCGTGTCGAAGGGTCTGTCAAGGTTGCTTGTTTGTTCCATGCAATCGACGTGATGGTGACACCCTGGGTTCTGTTATCACTTTCCTCTCTCCTTTTGTACGTTTCATATTGTCTTACCTTAAATTTGGGCAATGGTTTTGTTCTACGCCATTTTTCATAAAAGTAGTAGTTTTCTCCATGATCAGTTGTGATAATAAGGTGTCTTCCTGTTGGATCGAAGAATATCTTGGTTATTTTCCCATCACTTTGTTTACGTGTAATTTCAATTTCTAGTCATATTTAGATCAATAGCTTCTTATATATATTATTAATATTACCTTCTACTTCAAGTGGATTATCCAAATCAACTCGTAACAAACGAGACGACTCAAGTGCGACAATAAGGATATTGTTTGAAACTGCCATGTCAATGAGTTTTGCTGGCATTTGAAACTGAACATAGTCTAAAGCGAATATCGGTTCCTCTATTTGGCCAAAGCCTGTTGATACATATCCTGTTTCAAGCTGTAGCTTAGAGTGTTAAGGTGTATGGACCAAGTATTTAAAAGGTTACATTACTCTGACGCTTTCGATTCCATCAAAGCCATTAGGTAACAAGAAGGCATCAGCACCAAACTGTAAAGTGGGTGTGCCATGCACGGCTTCTGAGGATTCCATATAGTCATCCAAGAGAGACATTGTTTATAAGAAGAAAGAAAAAAGAAAAAAAAAAAAAAAAACGAATACAAAAATAGGCACAGTTGGTCATTGCTAAGAAAGGAAAGTATTGGGTGATACATGGGCATTACTTTAAGCAGCAAATTAAAAGGCATCATTTTCAAAAGAATACACCGTTTATTATTGTCTTTAATCAGTACCAAAATACCTACATATAAATATAGGTTATGATACATGTGTATTCAATAATTATATAGATCATACCTGCATCCAAAGTCGCCACAGCCAGGGACAATGTATTTATCAGGATTAAGGCCTTCATCCAATTCTCCAATGACAATTTTCACCTTGGGGTATTTAGCAATAAAATTATCGATACCTTCAGGTGAACCGATCAAGTTCAAAAAGATGATGCGCTCTTCCTTTACATTGTTATCTAATAGCACTTGTACTGCCTGCATTGCTGATCCTCCCGTCGCTTAATAAAGATATCCATTGTTAGTCAGGGTTGCATCATTGTTGACTATATGTATATTTTTACCCAGCATTGGATCTAATAAGAGAACATAACGAGAAGCAATATCCTTAGGAAGCTTTGAATAGTATAACTGAAGTAATCTAAGTAATGCATATAACAAGTTGATTTGTAAGCATTTCCTTACCTTGGGCTGATGTGTTTCTTCATCACGTTGGATCAAGATCTTACCGATTCTAACACTTCTACAACATTCTCTCAAACCTTGTTCCATTGCTTCACCAGCACGCATGATGGACACGCCACAGATACGTCCTTCAAAGGCAATACCCTTATATTCGTTTCCAGTGGGAGTCTTGACTGCTTTGTCGACCACAGGTAAATGGTTTAATCCTATTTATATCATTAATATCACATCATAGTTATTCAAAATTTTCTCTTTTAATAACCTTCTTCGACAAGAAGACGAATAATACGATCAGCATAGAAAATGAAATCAGCTCGAGGAGTGTTCTTGTCACGAATAATAGTCATTAACCCCTTGAGCTGTGAGGTTTGTGGAAGAAGCTTCACTTGTTCAGGTAATTTGTAATTCTGCAATTTGTTTGCCATTTAAAAAAAAAACAGTTTGTCGTAAAGGAGAAGAGGGGAGGGGGGATGGGACTCAAATGACCCGATTTTATATACTTTTTAGTGATTCAATTACCGCTTCAGTGGCGTTTTGCGGGTAAAATGTCACTTTGGAACAGATCATTTCAGCATAAGACAAAAGAGAGTGGAGATAATATCTTTACTTTTCAAATAATAAGCTGAATCACACACCAGAGAAGCTATGTGTTGTATTCTTAGCTGAGCATTACTCTTTCTTTTTCTCTTTACAAAATATTTATTATATTCAATGTAGAGAAAATGTATTTGTTAGGGAACTTAGTTCCCCGTAAACTACAGTCACACCAATCAATGTTCAAAAGTGCCCAAGACTGGGATTTTTGAATATAGAGTGTTGCTTTAAAATGCTTGTCAAGGACCTTGCTCAAGATCAGCGAAATTTACTTCGAGTAAAAAAGGACTTAAATTATACTATTATTTTGAACTAAACCTGATTAAAACAGGACTTACAAAAAGATATCAGCTCGCTATATGAAACTCTTTCTGAAGAATATGTAACAAACTGGAAAGAAGAATGTCAAAAGGAGACATCTAAGGAATGCCCTAAAGTTGTTCAACACGTATAGTAAAGCCCACTTTTTTGTTAAAGTATTTAAATAATTGCTTATGCTTTTAAAAAAAAAAAATAGGTAAAAGAATCATTAAAGGCTTTAAATATTCTTGATAAATGTCAAATTATCCCTGTGGAGCATGATTATTATGACTGGGAGCTTCAACAAAGAGCGTAAGATGGATAAAGGGGGGAGGACTTATGAAGCATCATATGATTTACATCTTTATAGATTTAGAGTCAATGCACCATCTAAAGAGCATATGTGTAAAAGTG
>JAMYHX010000395.1:0-41016 GCA_025529335.1 Rhizopus sp. PT2906
AGGTACACTGATTGTACCCTAGCACGGTATCCTCCGGTCCGGATACCATTTTCGTTTTATAAAAATTAATCTCCGTAGGTTAGTGCCCTTATGCTTTCTCCAATCATTCCAATTGCATTTGAAGTAGATGTAGCCATGTGAGATCTTTCATTCCCTCTCTTTAAGAGTGAGCAGTATCTAGGCTGGCAAGACAAAAGATGTAGAGAATAAAGTCAAGAATCAAAATGTTGTTATAAGTAATTCACAAAAAAAAAAGAGCATATGATGTTGTAAGCTCTTTGGTTAAACAAGATCTATATATCAATCTACATTCAGTTACACGGACCTTTGTGTCCCTAATTAATGTCATATGAACCACTTTACCTTTTTAAAAAAGAAAAAACCTCTTTAAAGACTGGAGTGGGACAAGAGGCAAAAGAAAATGACTCAGTCACGGCGATCTGCCAGATTACAGTAACAATGAACTGTAAGTATAAAATGAGATGATGGTGCTATCGAGTGGGACACCATTTCCTTAGTTCATGCTTTTCATATCATCAAGATTGACAGTTACAGCCAGCATAGGCGGCGATATTTTACGACGAGAGCTATGATGTCAAAGCTTACTATAATAGAAAAGTTCGATGGAAACTGTAAGAAATAAAGAACATAGGCATATGCCTTCTGAAATAATCAATCATTTGTTTCTTTTCTTTTTCTTCTAAGCGCTATATCAAATTCAATTGTTCTTGTATACGTCTTTATCAATGTGCTTGGGTCTTATCTGCCCCTTCTAACCTCACTTGATTCTTCGATACATTTATGACCTCCACCTTTACCATAAAGCTTTCTTATACACTATATATGTACTTGAATGAGAGGGTCTGTTTACTTTCTTTAGCTAAATACTTCATTCTTTCATGAGTTTGCTGCATTGAAATGGAGTAAAGAAATTGAGGGGATAAAATGATTATACCGCGCTATTAGGTTAAATCTCAGCATGATCGTAAAAGATGAAAAGAAGCAAGAAAAAGCACGAATTGACATTTATTACCGTGTTATTTTATATTTAGACAGTCTTAATAAGATGGTAATATGTACATTATGAAGGCAACATGTTTTATAAAGAAAAAACAAGTTTGTCAAATGGGTCCATTGTAAAGATGAAGAAAAAAAAAACTTGTTCCATTCCTATTCGTCGGGTCGTCGTACAAATTCCGTTACTGTCAATGGGTTTCTTTTGTGATACATACCTTGATGTGTTACTGTCACTCCTGTCGCCTTTTTAAATAAAACAATCAGTAATCCAAACTCTAGGATTTTATAATGTTATTACCAGCAGTGCCCTGATACCATTGACTATAGCAATTAGAGAAATATGCTTCATCATTTAGGCTTATAATAACTATGCTTTGAATTGTTGGATTCAGTTACCGCTATGAAAACAAAAGAAGGATCTCGGTAACTGTCTACTGATATGTTCTGAAATTAGCATATTTACATACAGACCAATTATAATGAATTTGTAAACTTCATTAAAGCAAGCAGATAGGCCCGAAGCGGAAGGATATGCCTACAAGTGAACTACAGTTAAAAACTGAAACAATTAAGACGACTCAGCAAATATGTATGGTACGACTAAAACAACTCTATATTCTAAATCTTCTTTCAAACTGCAGTTTCATTATGGTATTCTAGGATATTGAAATGAAAAACAGTCTAATGTAGATATGTTCTGCTTTTAGTTTATCGGTTAAGAAAATGTATTATTTCTAGAAAGTACCATTGCATTAAAAGGTTTATAATACAATTTATACACCAAACTTTCTTCTAGAAAAAAAAATAAACTCAAAAATGACTATATTTTTTTCTCTATGCTCTTATTTAATGAATGAATCACTGCTGTTCATCATGGATTCTTTGGAGAAAATAGTCAAATGTATACCGAAATCACCACCAATTCATGCAATACATAGCACATAATCAAACATACATGATTATTCTAGGGTAATACTAAGGGCACTGCAAATCCAAAAAAGGTAATACTCCCAAACTGCAGAACAAAAGTTTGTCAAGGCTATTTATGTGATTTAATTCAGAAACTACTCAGAGCTGCTATACGAAAGGATTTGAGGGAGCATGGCGTATACCCTAAGCTTCCCCTGATGCCTACGTCTAGACTTGTTCAAAATAAAGTTGCTTTTTTTTCATGCTTCGGAACGCGTCTACCATTTGCTATTAGCATTTTTGGTGGTGGCGCTCTTTTGATTTATACATAAATTGCTTCATTTCTTTATAAAAAATTATTACTTCATACAACATCTACTAAAAAGAAAAAACAGCATTTATCTAGTCTTTAATTGCAAAAAGTCAAAGGTAAAAAAGGGATCTGGCAGAGTGACACAAATAGTGTGTGTGTGACCAAGACAAGGAAATAAGCCCAAAGACGCGTGATATAAACAAAGGATACATGAAATTTATTACTCTTTAGTCTATTTTTTTTTACTATATAAAAAATAGAGGTGATCAATCTCATTAGCATATTTATATATATACAATCGACAGTTTGAATGAATAGAAAAGTATAGAAAAGATAGGCAAAGAGTCATGAAACGCTTTAGAAATAAACAAAAGTGTGAGTGTAAACCATATTTTGTTGAAAGGAGTAAAACCTTATTTATTGAAAACAATAGCTTCACATAACTAAGAAAAGGGTATAAATAGAGAGAAATTTGCTCTCATCCCTTTTTTTCTCTTTCTTTTCTTTTGATTGTTCTCTTTGATCAAGGTACGTTTCTTTATAAAGCTTACTCGGCAAGGCGATGATTATGTATTCAAGGATTTCTATGCAATCTCTTTCTATGATGCTCAATACGTATCCTGGACTGACAACAGTCGTTCGTTTCATCGCTCAACTGGAGGCTTTTAGGTAGCCAAAAGGAGAGTTATGGGCATTCGATTGGAATCTTTACACAGGGCCAGTAGTTAGTTGGGAGCTGGTTATCTGAGATCATAGCTGTGATAGATTGTTGGTGATGCTTCCTGCTGCCTGGCTGCCGCAAAGGGGTGCATAAGCTAGTTGACAATTGACAAGGCTCAGCTAATGCATACCCCAACGGTACGTCTGCTACAGCAGGCCTTTGCAGGATGCTCTGGTATTTGATGGTTTCTATGAGTACCTGGTCCTTGTTCTGATGGTTAATGGTCGACCTGAAGAATGTCGCCACAACAGCAATCAGAACCTTTAAAAGTCTTTTGGCATCGTTGCTGGCCTCTTTTTTTCTTCTCTTTTAGGTTTTCTTTGGTCAAAGGTTCTACTTACAATGTAAATCCAATTCTCTTACTTTCTAAATGAACAATAATCAACATATTATGAACAGAGTATAGATAATCTCAATGCATTACTATAAACCATGGTTACTGATATAGGATTCATAAAGAGTAGTAGGGCATAAATAAATCTATTGTTAAAAGCATACTTTATAAGCTATGCCATTTTGAATTGTAGTATTCAAGTATAAATCAAATTGTTTATTGCATTTTTCACTTGAACAGCCTTCAGTTTCCTTTCAAAAGAGCATTTTGTAGTTTGTAAGGGTATTGCTTTTTTTGTATTTGCAGCGTCCCTAGTATTACCCATTAAAACCCCGTTACAACAAACCTTGCGAGCCAGACAACTCTCATTATGGCTCTTTATGACTCTCACTATGGCTCTCTGTGCAGATTCGAAAAGCCATTTATAAGAAAACAGCATCTAAAGTTTGCAGGTTCATGTAAAAGAAGGCTTTGTTAATCTTTTTATGAAAATGTAATCAATTGAAGTAACCAATTGAGACTAGGAGCATTGTATGAAGGCAATTATGCATTTGGCGCATGGGCTATATTTTTTTTTCCTTTTGAAGAACGTGCGTTAGCCAATGAGAAGCCTTGAACGTTTATCCCAAAAAGAGAGTCAATCTGCCAATCACTTTGTGACGTGGAAGAGCTCTCTTTCTCTCTTTCTTTCTCTTTTTAAAGGGTTTTTATTTATTACTTATATCTTGTTGAGCAAGCGTTAAAACTGAGTTGGTTGCATACATGTCTTCTAACGGAAATCATAAGAAACGTACACATGCCAGAGGTTAATTGTAGTCATTTTTAAAAAACAACTTTATATAAATCAACCACAATAGATCTTTTAACTGAAGAACAACAACACACTTTGAGAAGCAAAGTGAATAAAATAGAAAAACTTCGATCAGGTAGTTTAGTAACTGCTATTTTCTTTTTTTTTTTTTTTCTGTCTGTGTGTATTTGTGTTTAGTATTATAAACTTATCTTTGGTGTGTATTTAGAAATAGTCTCGCTATCAAAACCTCTTTTACAATCAGGGGCAAATTGGCCTAAACATGTCACAACGGATACTTTGGCGATTTTTCAAGACGAAGAGAGTTGGAATAGTATCAACAGAATCCATAAGAGACCAAAGATAATTGGAGATATCAAAGGATCATCATGGAGTTCGATAAAGGATACACTCAATTTAAATTCAGAAGGTAAAATGAACAATGGAAACAACAATAAAGATTGGTGTCTCACAACAGATTTATAAAAAGATGAAAGTCATTCAGAAAGTGAATTGTCAACAGATACAGTCAAATTTAATACAGATGATATGGTAACACTAGGTACAATGCCAATGGAAGAAGAAACGATTGTGATAAAGTGTAGTAATTGTCAAAGGCCTGTCCTGCCAAGCAAATTTAGGAAACATGCAGGTAAAGCGATAAATAAGGATGTAGATCATGTGTAAACAGAATTTCTTTTTAGAAACATGCTTGGGTGATAGATTAATGCCTAGTGCTTTATCAAATGAAGAGTATGCATTGAAATCATCTGATAAAAAAAGGAGGCTGCGTCCTGGTAGTATCGAAGGTAACCTTATATATTCAAATAAGCTCTCTCCCTTGATTACTCACTCCATCACAGATACAGATACAGATACAGAATCAAATGGAAAACCAATATCTGAAAAGAAAAAAAGTAAAAAACTAAGGAGAGGAAAAGGTAAATCTGGTAGTTCTATCATAGATTATATTCTTATGTCCCAACTAAAAGATTAAATAAACCATAACTAAAGCACCCTTGGACTTGGATAAGCAATGTGGAGTGATATATGGTCCATATGGTCTTCCTTGTACAAGATCAATAACATGCAAAACTCACTCGATGAGTGCCAAACGCGCAGTAGAAGGCAGATCTCAGCCATATAATGTACTCTTGGCAGCATACCAAAAGAAGCCTGTTATAAAGTCCATTGGTGAGAAAAATCAAAAAAGAAGAATGAACGATTCTGTCTCTGTTCAAACATTAACCCCGAGTCATAGGAAATGATATTGTGCTAAATGACTCAGAACAGCTATTGAAGCATCATAAAAAGCTGCAAGAAAAATCATCGTTATTACACTCAAATAAGCCATCAAAAAGCGAATCACCGGCTAAACAAGGCAAGGAAGAAGAGTTTTATGTTGATTCTGACGAAGAATTAGAAAATGTGATGCAAGCCCTACAATTTAGCCAACCTAGACCATTAGCAGAAAAACATTATTCTTACACTAAACGCAAACGCCAATGCATCCGGTTGAGGACCATTTTATTAGACGCCATAACACCTAAAATAGGGATAGAAAATGACGGGTTTCGACATAGTTAAAGACAAGGAAGCACTAAAAATGCTGTTGGCTTCAAAAAGTATAATTATATTGTACATACATTGCATAAATAAACATGGATTAAAAAGTACCTCATATAACCCCGGTACCTGGATTATGGGGTAAAGAAGGAAAGGAGAGAGTGAGGGGAAGGAGTGATGTTGCACATGCCATGTGAATGCCCAGAGTAACTGTGTATTATTGATCTTCTCTCTCGAAATTTTCATTTCTAGATGGGAATTGAATTGTCACATTGACATCAAAGCCCTCTTTTTTAAGTTTAAAAGAAAGAGAGGCATCAGCACTCCTTTTTCTTTCTCTCTCTCTCTCTCTCTTTTTCTTTCTTCCCTTCTTTCTTTATATTTTGCTTATCTTGTTCTCAATAGCAATGATGTTTAGAGAAAGGTAAAAACATGATATAAAAGGAAAAGAAAAGGGCCTAATATAAACATTAGAGATGGGATCGCAGATAAACGATATGGAAATGATAAGGACAACAATAATAGTTTACCATCTATCAATACACTATTATCTATGAACAATGTAAGCCTATCTACATCAGCTCAACCAAAATACCACAATGCCATTTCATCCACTCATACTACACAATATGAATCTACTCCAACTCATGCCAATCAAAGCCCATTCTCTGTTCTACATCAACCTCAAAACTTACGAAATGAATCCGCATCTATGTTACCTATCTTTATAAAAGATAAGCAACATACGTCTCCAATAGAAACGATTTTGACACCTTCATCCTTTTCAACACAAACCACAGAGCATGATGTCAATGAGGTAACTATGAATACACATATTGGAGAAGGCTCAAAGTAATGTTTAAGATTATACACCATTGCTCAATTATTGGAAAACTCATAAGAGAAAAGTCAAGTGCTGAGCTCAACGATATATATACAATAAAGCCTTGGTTGGATGAGATGATCAATAAAGCAAACCAGCTATTGAATGCTTTACTTCGATTAAGAAAGCAACAGATGGCTGCGGAGCAGATGCTAAGTGCACACCAAACATTTGCTAATTTAGATGGGAGGGTACTTATTTTTAATTCGAATGACTCATTTTATATATAAAAAAAGGATCTCACATCTATCTTTTTGTTAGTGTTCTGTGCCTTTGAGAAAACGTAAAAGACGGGTAAGTTGAAGAAGAACCAATACAGCCTGAATGCTAAAGCTTATGCAATAGAGGTTAAGCTTTCAAGGCCAATGTCATTCATGCAATACCTCCGAAACGCCTGAATGGAGAAGAGGTCCAAACGGTGCTCGCACATTATGCAATGCCTGTGGTCTTCGTAAGTTGGAAAGAGGATTGGTAAAATTGCACAACTACTAATAAATCTAGTAGATTATGCCAAGCTCTCAAAGAAGAACAAGCACAGCGATGACACGAGTATGAAGTGACTTGTGCGTTTGTGATGTCAAAATTAGGTTAAACTTCCCTCGGAACAATGGATAAAAAGAAGAAAAAAACGTGTAAATCATTTATGCCATCGGTACCCAGGGTGTAACATCTTAGCATTGCTTCTCTCCTTCTTTTAATAAGTCTAGAAATGCTCTTTCGTTTCATTCTATCTATTTGTATGCCTTGACTCCTCCTTCCCTTTCTTTTTTTGTGTGTATATATTTTTAACATAACGCTTAAACTTCTATTGCCGCCTTTGTCATCATCAACCTTTTTTTATGTTTATTTTCTATTAAAGGCTTGTCGGTGTCTTCTTTTTTATTCCCTATTAAAAGCCATTTTGTGCTAATATCCGAAATAGCGGAGAGACATCGTTGGTAGAACCAATGAATATGTTTTATACCAACATCTCTAAATGCACTCAATCCCTCAAAGCAAGCTGTGAAAAGGTAACTTGTTTTGATTTTTCATGCTTTCCTTTTTTAGGCTCTCGCTTTTTTTTCCCTAGAAAACATCCAAAAACCTGTTTATATCTTATGATTGACTGGTATATATCTCTTCTTTCTATGCCATCTTTTCTTTTAGATTAGCTTTAGCACAAGATCTGAAGAGAAATATCATAAAGCCTATGTGAAAGTGTGATACTTTGATTTATAAAAATCGTGAGACACAGGAACAATCGATCGAATGATAAAGCCAATAGAAAAATGAGGAACAGAACGCCAAGTAGACATATGGACGTCCCTTGTGAGCTATCACATTTAAGTTTCGTGCAATGGGATTTATAAGCTTCTGAAACCGATGTCATACGCTGTGTATCAATATATCAGTCATGCTCTTCCTTCCTCTTTTTTGTTTTGTTCTGATTTGTCCATGTCCCAAATAGCTACAACCTTATATTGATGTAAGACAAAGTTAAAATGGAATATTCATTAAATATACTTTACATAAAGACAAGGCTTCTTTCTTAATCAAGCAGCCTCTTTATTCAATCAAAAGAAGAATTAACATTGCTTTGCTTTTATATAAGCGTATTTATTATTTTATTAAAAACAAAACACCTTGCTTCGTCACATCTGCCATTTTCTCCAGGCTCTAAAACCTGGCTATTATGTACACAATGCCAACAGTTCCTATTTCACTTTACAGGCCTGATTTATTTGCAAATATAACCCCCCAATATCATCAGTAACTTCATGGCATGGATTTAATAAAAGCGGTCTTTTCAACCTCTTGGCACGACAAGTGAGTGTACCTTGACAGAGCACCATGTGTTCAATAATACACAGCTTATTGACAGCATCGTTATTTTATTCGCAAAGCCTTATACATTATGCCTTTTTGGGGCTTTGAAATGATTTCGATGGTATAAATGGGAAAGTAGGTTCGTTTTATACGTCAAAGAGCTGCGTATGCCATTTTCTGACTTCATATTTATTCTTCTCGGTGTGTTCTTTACATATACTTATAAATGCCAGGTAGGTTCTATGCCAGCTTGGTGATGTCTATGGCATATGTCAAACTTTCCACCAAAAGACGCTCCACTGAAGTTGATAGTGTATAAGAATGTTTATGTTGGAAAAGGGAGCAAATCACTCGCTGTTTATCCAAGAAGAATAAGTATCTTTGTTGTACCTGTACACACAAAGCATATGTGAATATCGTGTCTTACCAAATAAATAGACCAATCTCACCGAGATTTTAAAATGCATAAAGTATCTATACAACATATTCCCAAGAGATACTTTGATTGTTTAGTAATGCTATGCAAGAAAGTCTCGGTCAATTAGCATGATAAATAGAAGTAAATATTTGGAAGCAATTCACACTCTTGCTGCACCAAAGCCAAGCTGTTTTATCTTTTGACACTCGGCGCTCAGAGTTTCGTACATAGGTACTGCTATAAAGGATCAAAGGATAATGATCTTCTTTATGAACCTGCTTGTTTTTTTTTCATGCTTTCTTCGTATTGTTGCGCTAACAGTGCTTGTAGAATTTCATCAGAATTGGGCTGATATTAGTGTAAAGTATACTATTGATGTTCATAACGCTGGTTAGATATGATGTATGTCTTATTCGTCAAGCTTGAAGGGAGTAAACTGTATTGGCAAGATATTAGCCAATATCTTAAATCTGTATAGTTGACAGATTAAATTCATTAAAGTTTCTCATTAGAAAACATGTTGCCTTTTCATGTTCTGTAGCTATACCAGGTCATTTGCTATCAATGTCGTTTTTAGTCTTGGTTCGCATGTCTAGCAATGATTGAAGGAGATAAACAATATCAATAATTGTATCTCAGATTGAATGAAGCAGTAACTGTTTATAAAGAGGAAAAAAAAAAAAAGCTATTGAAGCGCTTCTTGTTGCATGTGAAGAAAGTGGTCACAGTATCTTGACATTGCTTTATCTATCACATCATCACAATAAGATCTTCAAACGTACGGAGATTTCATTATAGATTGTCAAACATTACTACGATGATAGATTGATACGCCCTCCCTTGTGATGATTTATTGTGGCAAAAACTATTGCCGTGAAAGGAAAAAAAAGAAAACTATGTAATCATTGTGTCACGTTATCTACAAAAATCAAATGGTATATTTTCTCACAGTGCGACTGGTACAGTCTTTTCAGAAAGTCGCATTTTTGCAGTGTTTATAATACAATTTATACGAAAAAGCGATATGTCAGCGCGACATATCTTTCTGGAAATGGTGTAAATTTTGTCCCTTTTGAAAAAACAAAGGGTGCTACCTAGAAAATAGTCGCAATTTTTCGGTTAATATGATATTTTTATTGATGGCCCAATTGAGCGCCAAAATATAAAACAAATAAACGTCCGCCCTGACCAGATCAGTCCGTTTGGAAGTAAATAGTAGCGAAAAAAAAAAACTCCTTATGGGCACAAGGGTAAAAAATGTAAAGGAAAGTGATGAGTAGAGTTATCGTTGAAAAGCTAAAAGAATTGATTTAACCATACAAGAAGTTTTTGACCATGGGAGTGCTTAGTAGGAATCAATTTGTTATGGTGTAGCTGATCTAACTCATATAGAAGGGAACATATAATCGGTCATCACTGAGGCCAGGTGAGCGCTAGGTTTGGGAACCGAAAGGGCGTAAAGGAAGCATGTTCAGAAGGAATGATAATGGATCGCGTATAGTATCAGGCATGAATAGACGTCAGTGCATATCAAGGCAATAGCGATTTTTTTTGGTAACCTAGTATCTGTAGATGTTGAGCAGGAGGGCATAATCAAACTTTTTTTGTTCAAATCCTTGTTTCAGCCAAGAAGGGTCTTGACGGTCATCTTCCACATGATGCGCTAGAAGCTCGACCATGGCCTTCACGACTTCCTTAGCTTTCCATGCCATTACAAGGGCAGACAGAAAAGCTCTATCAAACCTAGACACATCCTTGGAAATTTCTAATGCATGCGCCGATCCACCTTGGTTTGTGGTGGGGTATCTTGACAGACGAGTTACATACGAGCACGCCGGTGAATCCATGAGAACAAGTGAACAAACCTATAGTGAATACAATGTATGCAGAAAGAGTGAGCTTTGATTACCGTAGTGCAAGTAGCCGACGATTTGTAGGTCGCCAAGTTTTGCGTGGTCAATCCTGGATTGTAAACTGTTGAACATATCCCTCATCACCTTTGACAATTTGATACGATTTTCCTTCAACGTCTTGGCGCCATTCAAATCGACAATAGATCCCGTTTCACCAGTACCATACTCTTTGAAGATGGGGTGGTTGCAATCTACAGAACGAATTATAATATCACATTTACGTCCAATCCTTTTCCTATCTTGAATCGCTTGGTCCTTGTTTTTTCTAGCTGCTGAAGCTAGACTTGATGGTTTACTACGCACAGCTTCAGCCTCTGGCACATTATCAAATGCACAGTCTACAAATCGTCAAACATGCATCAAGCGCTATGTTTCATGGTGGGAATAGTCAAACAAGCCAGCTTCGTATTCCCGGAGCATGTTGTACACAGAGTTGCGGACCCAGTCATAGTAGCCAGGATCCTTGATGTCGTAGTTGATCTGCCAAGGTTATCGAGTGTCAATGACATCGCAAATTTCATTGGGGGGTTTTTGTTAAACAACGCAATGTAATCACGAAGCGGCGTGGGCATCATTGGCATTGGTTTGACATTGGCTGATCGTATTTTCGAAGCTCGGTCTCGTGGAAAATGTTTCCCATTTGTTTGTTGAATGGGTTGACAATGAATTGATGGACGTGTTCGATATAAATCATTATAATAACTCGAGCATAACCCTACAGTAGAGCATACATTTTACTTTACATTCCTCTATCGCACCTGATAAGAATAAAGAAAGGGTGCTGACAACAATATTCACATTGACGACATTAATATAAATAGCAACCATAGTTTCTCTCTCCCTGTAAAACGCACACAAACTTAATATTATTGAGTTCTTAACAAAGAATCTAATTTGCAAGCCATCGACTTAATAGCCTTTTTCCAACAACACTAAAGCTGGATACAACAGAACCATTCCTAGTGTCGGCTGGGCGGATAAGTTCCTCGGGTCTATTTCCTCGCTACACCGAGAAAACATTTCTTTTTTACTTTTTCCGATGTCTCGGCATCATTCATAAAAGTACCCACGCACACTCACACTCACACAAGAAAAAAAGAACGAATGTAAGCTCTTTTACCAGTCATAGAATTATTTGCAAAAGCAAAGTCAACAAAATAAAGAGTCTTATTTTTCGTTTTTATTATTATTATAATATTAAATTATATCTTCCGTTTAGTCAGATCGCTAGCATCACGCTGTAAATAGGTGATATGTTTGACCCCAGCGTGTGTCGTCAGTTCTCCAAGAAGAGAGGATAAAATCCTCACAAACAAGGAGGTTGATCGTTACTGAGTCAGAAAGCTATCATCATACTTTCCATTGTCAGGAAGATTTGTCTAAAGAAACAAGAAAAAAAAAGTTTTTACGTCTATTTATATATTTTTGCTTCGTGCGCTCATTTAAAAAAAATTTTTCATTCAGATTGTAGTCACTTTTTCAAACACAAAAGGACATTGTAACAACAGTGTAACCGTCTTATATTCATCTATTGAAGTAGAATGTCATTAAGTCTAAGCTCGTATTGAGTATTCATTTTATTATTTGGTAGTCGATAATGTATTTTTTATTCATATATCCGCCGTAAAGACTCTTATTGGGAAGAGAGAGGGGCTTCATGCGTCGCAAGTGGAATTAAGATTCATTTCATATATTTAAAGAAAAACTGTGATAAGTTACAAAGATGACACATACCAAAAGTGTTGTGGATGGCAACACCTTTATGCAAGGAATGAGCCAGCAAAGTTTTATTGCGTTCTGTGTCAAGGTAAGTAGTGCTAGCATAAGAAGGTTTAGTTTTGAAATCACAAACTTGACTATCACCTTGAGCGTCTTGATGGCGGTTGAAGACATATACATCAAGAAAAGCTTTGTTAGAGGTTTAATATTTATGTTGATGCCCAGATATGACAATTACTCAATTAGGTGACACCTCCCACAAGTCGAGCTGCAAGGATTCACTAGCAAGCTGGACTTACTTTTACAGTGATGTGAGACGTTAGTTGCAGAAGTCATTGAAAAAGATTTGATTATTTTTTATTACAAATAATTAAGGCTGCTTAAATGTTTCTTCGTGTCTATTCACTTCTTGAAAATAGGCAAGAGTAGACTCTTGTTTAGTCCACATGCCTTTATAAACACTGTCGTCTACCAATAATAATTCTTCATGTCTGCCAAACTCTACCACTTTCCCATTTTGAAGTACATAGATTATATCTAATCAAGGGATTAGTACTCTTTAAGAGCCTAAAAGATCTTTTTATAGTTACCAGCATCAGCAATTGTTCGTAATCTGTGGGCAATATGTAAGCTTGTCATGCCTGTTTCTCGTAAGATACTTCTAAAATTAGCCAATAAAGATTGTTCAGTATGTGTATCTAAAGCAGAAGTTGCTTCATCAAGGAATAAAATATGTGGCTTCTTCAAAATGGTTCTTGCTAGTGATATTCTCTGTTTTTCTCCTCCAGACAGCATTAGTCCTCGCTCGCCCACTTTGGACTCATATTTATCAGGCAATTCCATGATTGTGTCATGAATACGAGCACGCTTGGCAGCATCATACACTTCTTCTTCTGTAGCATCAATTCTTCCATAGTTTATGTTATAATAGATCGTATTGTTAAATAAAGTTGTGTCTTGAGGAACGACGCCAATCGCCTTACGTAAACTATCCATGGTAACACTTTTGATGTTTTGTCCGTCTACATAAATATTGCCTGATTGTGGTTCATAAAAGCGGAACAGAAGTCTTAATATCGTTGACTTGCCGCATCCACTAGGTCCTACAAAGGCTGCCTTTGAACCAGCAGGAATAGTGAATGAAACACCGTTCAGAATAGGTCGATCGGGATGATAGCCAAAGACGACGTTTTCAAACTTGATCTCTCCGCCCTTAAATACAAATTCTTTAGCATCTGGTGCGTCAACAACCAAGGGTGTCCTGTTTTCCAAGTTGAACAATGTATCCATATCAATAAGTGACTGTCGAAGTTCTCTATAGACAGAACCTAAAAAGTTCAAAGGCATAGAGAGTTGAAATACCAATTGATTGACCATGACAACATCGCCCACTGTCATCGTTCCATGGATAACACCATGCGCAGATAAAAACATCATGATGGTAAGAGCTGTACTAAAAATCGCATTCTGCCCAGCGTTCAAGAGAGCCAAGCTTGATGCTACTTTGAGAGAGGCCTTTTCGTACTTTTGAAGTGGTTTATCATATTGATCAGCTTCAAACTTTTCATTGTTGAAATACTAATTGGATCATGTTCCTTTTAGACAAAATAATTCATGGCTTATTTCAGTGTTTTTTTATACCTTGACAGCTTCAAAATTGATGAGAGAGTCCACAGCTTTTGATGCGGCTACATTATCAGCAGCATTTGCTTCCTTTCTAAACTTTGTTCTCCAAGCTGTTGTTGTTACCGTAAAGGCTGTATAGGCGATGATGGTGCTGAAAGTGACGAGAGCGAAAGATGTACCAAATTTATATGCCTATAATCATATATAGCTGATTATGATTACTCAAATCTTGTACACTATCTCATTAAACATACCAGAATACCACAAACCATGCTGATTTCAAGTGCAGTAGGTAGTACGTGAAATACCATAGAGCTTACCATAAAGCTTATACCCCTAGATTTTTTTATGTTATGCCACTTATTCATGAATGAACAATAAAACTTACTTTGTGCCACGGTCGATCGCCCGATTGAGCCCGCCTGTTTGACGAGTCAAATGGAAGCCCAAGCCGAGTTTGTGAAGATGGGAAAATACATTAAGAGCAACCCGACGTATAGCCTTTTGCGCTACAACAGCAAAGACGGCGTTACGCAGTTCCTGAAAAGCACTTGCGCCTAATCTAGCAAGACCATCTGTGTAAAGAAATCAAAGCTTACACTTTAGCAAAAAATATAAAGTATGCATCAAATGATTAAAATTCTTTACATCCGATAATGGCTGCTCCACACACTGTCCATAAGGTAGCATCATCAGGTATTGTCACGTTTAATGAATCCACAACATTCTTGAAGAAAAAGGGTACTTGTACATTTAAGAGCTAACATGAGAATAATCAATATCAATTGACATCGTTTCTATTTGTATACTTACTTTGCCTCCAATCAGTAAAGATAGTGCAATGACCACACGCGTCTTGACTCCAATATCGTTTTTCGGCCAAATATACTTCATCAATTGCTTTATGATAGCCCAATCAGTTGCATTTCTATCCTTTACATTCGATGCTGCGTCCTTGAGCTGCTTTGCTTTTGCTATAGCTGTTTCTGTTGCAGCCTTCTCAGTAGGTTTGGACGTAAATACTCGTTTGGGAATGTATGATATGATCGACTTGGACAGTCTGCTACTTTCACTGTTGCTTGTATATAATTCTGGTTTGCTAACTATGTGCCTATTCGTGCGTAGGCATCTGCTTAAGATAGGTGAATGATTTATACTAGTCGGTGGTCTTTTTATCCGTGAGCAGCCAAGGCTATTCCGAAAAGCCGCCCTTGAGCATTGTGTGCTTATCCTTAGAGGTAGCATTTCATGTGCTTTCTACGCAAAAAGTGGTATTGAGCTCACCCGCGATCTAGGTCTCTATGACAAAAGAAAGAAGAGAGATATCGCAATTTAAGATGTACTGCTTTTTTGTAATCCTTGCCTCAGTATTAAATCGCCGACTAAAATACACCTTTGGTCCCCCCTTGTTCTAAAGGCAGTAACGGAAGTGGATCTCTACACTTTCCAGAAGGAAAGGGGGGATAAACACTGAATATCTTTTGTAAAAAAAATCTTATACTGCTCTTGTATTTCTGGTTATGTAAATAGACCTTTTCTATTCATTTCCTTTTTTATTATTATGTATACGAAATTGAAGCTTAAGAACTAATATTATCTTCGGTAGCCTCTTAAGCTTTTATGTAAATACAGCTCTTTCCATCACACTTTATTTATTGATCATGTCTCTTTCCTTAAAAAATTTTGATGACTAAAAACCAATGAATGTTTCCACTTTTATTAAAGAAGCAATTAGTTTGCTTTTAGATCTTTATCTAATGCCATCCTTGGGACGGATACTGCGTTGAAAGCCATGCGATAGAGCATAAAAACAAAGCGATAGATGCCATAGGCAAATGTGACCAAGGAAACCAATACAAATGAATAGATATCCAAGTTGTATGCTTTGAAGAACGAAAGATCTCTACGAATATCTCTCCTATGCTTCAGCTCTCCATTCACGTGTGTAAATATGGCTTCCTCTACAAGATCAGCTCCGCGCTGCTTGCCGTGAGCGTTTCTGATCTGAACTAGGGCCTTGAATCGATCAACATTACGCCTATATTTGCCTGCGGTATCATCAACAATCTCTTTGATCAAATCAGTCGCTTGATCTTGTCTGAGCGTTCGCCTGAGCCATCGCCCAGTACCATGCTCTTCAGCGCTTATGGCTGTAGCAGGTTGATCACTGAAGTAAGGGAATACAGCAATAGGTACAGCAGCATGCATCGATTCGTACAGGGAGCCAGCACCGCCGTGTGTGAGGAACAGGCAAGTGGAGGGATGATGAAGAATGGCGACTTGAGGCGCCCAGTTGACAAAGGCAATATTGGAGTCATCAGTAGGATTTGTGAAAAAGTTGTTGATGTCGTAGGTTGTGTTGGTTCGAGTGGTGATTATATCTGGGAAGTGTTCACGAATGCCGCGAGTAGACCAGATGATACCATCAATATACTTAGTTTCCATGTTTTCGAGTAAGGCTGTCAAGATGAACTTAATTTCACTTGGTGTAGGTACAGTTAACTGGCCAAACGCGACATAAACGACCTTGAGACGGTGGTCGAGAAATGCCTGAAGTTCATCGTTTAGAGTTGGGTAGTTCCGAGGAACAATAGGACCTATGAGCTCAACCAAGGGACCCATAGGACGAGGAAATTCAAAGCCAAAGACGGAGTTCACTATCTTCATACTGTCCTCCCATCTCTCCAAAACAGAAAGCTTGGGTTCGATACCGACTGACATCTGCTCCTGTGTAAATTGATCTGCAAAGAATCGAGCACCAATGTAGTAGCGCAAAGGATTGATGACCCTGTCAACAAGTCTTTCGTGAAATGGAACGCCTTTGCTCATAGGGTGATGTACATTAAAAAAGTTGGTGTTTATATATGGGGCAGAAACGTCTAAATAAAAGGGTGAGCAAAAGATAAAGGAAACATCAAAGTATATGGCAGCTTACCAGGGCCCATAACCATTGTTACTGTTATGACGTTAGGTATCCCGGCTGACTTGGCAGCTTCAACGCAGGCCACATTAAGGTAGTCGCACAGTACTACATCTATCTTCTTTTGGTCGATTGTTTTTTGAAACTTGTAGTATTCTATGTATCATTCTTAGTGAGCATGTTTAGTAAGGATTATAATGTCTATACCTTCTTTAATATTCATCAAAATGAGCTGTTCTTTTTCAAGAACTCCTTTTACCACTTCCATAGATATAAACCTTTCAAGTAAAGCGCGAGATTCTTCTGGTTGAAATAAAGCAGGGCCGTTCAGAACAAGTTCAACAGAAGGATAATTTTTAATAAACTTTGCTTGATCTTCCTATAAAACCATCAGTATGCAACGTTGCTTACTTTTTACACTTACTCTTGTATAAAAGCTAACATGATGCCCTCTAGCAGCTAGCTCTTCAAGGATCTCTAATACCCAAACAATGTGGGACGACCCACCTATGTTACAGGCAAATAGAATATTCTTTGGTTCTCGAAAGTTAGCTATTAGATCAAATGTTCCTTGGGTTGACCCAACGGTCAGATGACTTGCTACAGTAAACAAGGCAAGAATGAGGGTAGATAATTTCATTAAAATGGGACAATTGAAAAACAGTAAAAAGAAACTCAAGTTTTTGTTTAATTTGATTTTTTATATTTAAAGTTATGTCGACCTTCTTGCACAGCTCATGCAAGCAAGTGTATATTTTACATAAACAACAAAACAAACAAGTACTATTGAAGTACAGCAGACATTATTCAAAAGTATTATACACAAATAATAATGAAAGGATAATCTATGCAAAAGACATCTTTTAATGTTGATAAAGGAAGGAAATAACTAGAAGACTAATGAATAAAAAAATAATATCTTGCTCATTTTATATTTACCGAGGCGTTAAGGAATGCACTGCCGTTATGGACAGCGCATTAAATCCAGGGAGCACCGTTAATCCTTTGAAGGTCTTTTGAAGGGGGGAGGACTTTCATTATCGTGTTTTGATTTGTAAACAAAGATACCATATATATTTAATGCACTATTCACATCGTGATTCCAAACCGTACCACAAGATTCACACTTGAGGACAGAGTGTACTCTTTGCTTTGATCCAGTAATTGAGATATTATTTAGTTGTTTGGATTTGCACTTGTTACATATCTGACTCGTTAAATACTCGTCAACCGAAACAAATTCGGTCCCCCCTCATTGGATTGTTTGCATTTTCGTTTGATTTCTTCAATAATGCGCCTAGTAGGTGCAGCTCGTTTTCCTTTCATACTTGAACAAAAAGAACCATTTCCGAACGCAATGATTCGCTTCCGTTGAGAGGAGGAAGGGAGGTTAGCAGGAGGTAGAGGTACATGTTTGCTTTTGTTTGGGTTTTGGTTTTTAGCGCCAACTGTGCTTAATTTGTCATACTTTTTGCTGTTGTCAAAGAGTTTTTTAACAATTTCTTGAGTTCCTTTTTGCTTGTTGATATAAGTTTTGAACTTTAACTTTTGAGACCTATGCCATACGCAGCGTTATTAAAATACACATCATGTAAGAGAGCGGCATACCACTTATCTTGACAATAGTAGTTATGGATTCTTTGATAGTTTTGTAGACATGTAGAGGCAGCTAGTAAAAATGAGGTCAAGTGTGCAGTTTTTAAAGTAGGCAATTCACTAATATACTTAAATTCGTTTAAATGACACTCTTGATGTTCTTTTCGTCTTCTTGTAGCGAGATTGTAACTACATAAATGATAATACTCTTCCAAGCTTGAAGTTCTAATACGTTGAAGTAAAGAAAAAGGGGAAAGTAACTGCGGATAGTCTTGTCATGCTAAATTAACGAACAGCATTTTTTTATTAATTAATCACGTTTTCTTTAATAGTAAAATGGTTCCCGAATGAAAGGGCACTCCACTTTTAACATATTGCACATCTTGCTGCTATACTCAAAATAGTCATCGTTATAAAAGTGATGTATAAGGATACTAAAATAACACACGATAGTCATGAGTCATCATCTAAACACCAGGAACAGTGATTGAAGAAGTAACGGTAAAGAGGGAAAAGAAGAAGCACAAACCTCAACGTCATCCACATGTTCCATGATGAAATATCAGTACGTAATTCGTATACACGTATACAGCATGTGTCTAGCTGATGCGTTGAAAGTGCTGCTCAAAATCATGTTCTCAACGGAGACTATCATTTCTACTACTGCTTATCAAGGTAAGAACGATGTTGCAGAAGCCTCTGTCATTATACTCGATTTGGATAACAGCGACAACTTTCTCCATTGTTGGTAAATCCTGGGCACGTCTGTCGTCTCCTTCAATCAAATGCATTCTCATCGATGAACTGATGATAATATAAGGTGATCCGCTTTCGGTAGAGCCATTGTTGCTAGATCTTTTCTCGCTGTTGATGCTGAAGCTCTCATGGTTGCTCAATATCTTATACGCATGACAATAAATACGTGCGAAGGGATTGCATTGAGCAAGTATAATTGAAAGGCTTTCTATATTCCCATTCTTCAGATTTTCATTCCTTTCTGATCGTCTCTGAGCAGCATACGAAGGATCATAGATGTACAACTGAGCATACAAAGATGCGTTGCCCTCAACTAAAAATAGAGGCCCCTGGCGGTGGCAAAGAGCACCATGGATCTGGAATGCGTTAAGTCCACCTCTTCTGTTGTTGCTGTTGGCATTACGTTCCTCAGCTGAGACAATGTCGCATCCTAAAGAGATAAACGCAAAGGCAGCGTTGTATTGACGCAGGTTGTCCTTGAACTGGCGTCCTATAGTATCTGTGCGAGCGAGTAAGTCCTTCAAGTACTCAGGTGGTTGTGCCAGAAGTGGCAGTTGGACTAAACCCTGCTTACAGCATGATTCCCAAATAGGGTTGCTTTGCGAAGAGTTCTGTTGTCTTTTACCTGTCCAATGCAAAGCGTGACAGTTTGGACATTCCTTGTCCATACATCCAAGGCCCAAAGGGCGAAGGCGGGATAACTGTGAGATGTATGCGGCTGGCATACTGTTAGCATGGTCAGACCTAGGCCTGCCTCTGGGTCTACTTTCAGCATCAGAAGACTCGATTGTTCTTGGTCTTCCTCTAGGTCTAGTAGCGATATCAGCTTCTTCTTGTTGGTCTTCGGCACGACGTCTGCGGCGTGATGCTGCTACTCGTTCTCTGCATGCCTGGCAGGTACGATAACGTGAATCAACGGGTAAAGGTGCACGGCAGGAAGAGCGGCTGGTTGTGCTTTGGTTGTTATTGTTTTCCATTTTTCTAATAAGCGTCAAGATGGGAACATAATGTTAATGAATAGGAACTGTATGAATTTGCCTTTTATTCTCTCTCTCTTTTTTTTTTTAAGGCATTTCCATACCTGATTCTTTTAAAAAGGGTTTTATTGTATTGTATTGTAAAAATAAATATCAGGAGAAAAGGGAAAGTAAACTCATATGATTGTGATCCGATACCCGGTTCGAACAAATATTAAAAAAAGACTCTGTGTGCGGCAAATTTCCGGTAAAAGTTTGTGTTACTTGCATATTTTCCGACTATTTTCCGGCGTATTTTTTTTAATTCCAGTATATATTTTAGTGATTCGGAAGTTGGCTTTTTGTGATCTGTATCTAATATATTACTGTATTTTTATTAAATATTGCTGTAAAATAATAAAATCACTTACGTAAAAAGACGAAAAAGAAAAATATATAGGAATAAAACGATGTCATGTCAAAAGAGAGAGAGAGAGAGATAATGAGTATATGCAGTTATTATTTTGACAACATTACAATGGTTTCAATACGATATCTAAATTTGGAAAGCACGGCATTCAGTCTCATTGTTATTTAGAAATACAGTTTATCCATGGCGACGACGGATTTACATTTCGTACAGCATGAATTTTGTTCTCACCATTGAGTGCATTTGTTTTCGACCACAGGTGAATTTACTTTCCGGAAAGAGTATATAAGACGTGCAAGGTCATATCAGCATCATTCTTCCTTTTATAAAAGAGGATATCCGTAAAAGCTTTTCAGCCTATTCTGAGAATTGTCATTTTTCCCTTGGATTTTTCATGGTACGACTACGCATAGTACCGTTACAGCACTTTTCATCAGCCATCTGAAATATGCATTGTCGGGTCAATGTCGTTATTGGATAACTTCAGGTACACAAGACACTTTTTACAATATTCCCCAAAAAAAATCCGACAAACAAGGAGGAAAAGTATGCGTATTTTTAAGGTCAATAAATGTAAGTAGCTGAATCAAAGAAGAAGGGAGGTCCAGGTATCTGTTGTATTTTTTTAAAGGAAAGGGCAGCTGGGCTTAAAAACCTTGATATGTCATCAAAGGCTAACCCTGGGCGGACTTTTGAAGTAGCTGGGGGCTTCTATTCAAATCACCTAGAAAAAAAAAAAAACCACACCTCATTCACTGCTCTACTCTACGTACATTAAAACTTAGAGACAAAATGGCTTCTTTAGCTCGTACTTTTGCCTCTTCTCTTGCTCGCCGTAGCCATAGCACCATCCCTGCCTCTAGTTCAGCTTTAAGACATGTTTCTATTGGTTTCAGCAAAGACGATCAAAAGGATGAAGCTAAGCGATCTAATGGTAAATTGAATTTTATACAACATGCTACGCACGTACAGCCAAAAAGAAGAAGAATATATTAAACATTTTTTCATATTAGCCTTCACCCAAATACGCCACAACTCCACCACCACCATTCCTGATTTTTCCAAATATAAAAAGACAAAGCACAGCGGTGAAGCCAGCCGTAACTATGCTTACATGATGGTCGGTGCTACCGGTTTAGTTTCTGCTGCTGGTGCTCAAGCCACTGTTTCTGACTTCTTGGCCAACATGTCTGCCTCTGCTGATGTCTTGGCTTTGGCTAAGGCTGAAGTTGACTTGGCCTCTATTCCTGAAGGAAAGAATGTGACAATCAAGTGGAGAGGAAAGCCTGTTTTCATTCGTCACCGTACCGAAGCCGAAATTGCTGAAGCCAACCAAGTCAACATTGCTGAATTGCGTGATCCTCAACAAGATGCCGAGCGTGTCAAGGACCCCAAGTGGCTCGTCATGTTGGGTGTCTGTACTCACTTGTAAGTTAGTTTTATCCAGTATCAATAAGTAGCTGACATATTCTTAAGGGGTTGTGTTCCTATTGGTGAAGCTGGTGACTATGGAGGATGGTACTGCCCTTGTCACGGTTCTCACTATGATATTTCTGGACGTATTCGTAAGGGACCTGCTCCTCTTAACCTTGAAATTCCAGGTAATATTGGTTTTTGGATGTAAAGAAAGTAAAGCTAAACTGGTTTTATTATAGAATATAGCTTCCAAGACGGTAAGCTTATCGTCGGTTAGAAAACTTCAACTCGTTATTTTTCGTTTCTTTTGTAATATTTATTTTTGTGAGAAAGGAAGAATAAAGAAGGGCAATAGAGCTTTTGTGTACACTATTCAACAGAGAAAAAGAGAGTACATAAAAAACCCTTGTGTAATTAGTGTCACAGGTTCATTTGGATTTTCACTTAAAAGGGTGAGCTGTCAGCCTTTTTTTTTTTTTTATTATTATTATCATATTCTTTTCTCCCCCCCCCCACTCTTTCTCCATTTGAAAATGCCTTCAGTCGACAACAGCAACAACAACAACAACAAAAAGCCTGTTACATTAACACGTATCTATGGCACCTTGACAACCATTCAGTCTGCGTCTGCTCTTGCCTTTTCTACATTTGTGTTGATGCATGGCGCACAAGTTATATCAGCTAATGTTGGTGGTGCGCAATTAGCAAATCGTACATTACTTTTAACAAGGCCAATATATCAAGATAAAGGCATAGAAACCACGCTTGTTGTCGGTTCAGCACTTGTCCATGTCGCCTCTGGACTGGCAAAGTTTAGTATCAGACTCTATTGGAAACAATTAGGTCACAACACAGCACATCCTACGTTACTGCCTTATCATCGACTCGTCGGTCACCTTCAAATCCCAGTCGTCATCCTTCATTTCTATTTGACACGTCTGTTGCCTATAGAAAGGTATGGTGATTCTTCATTTATTGATTTTGGATATATCGCTTGGGGTCTTCAGAATAGACCCATATTCACCTATGGACTGCACATCACATTGATCCTTGGTAGTATGTATCATGCTGTCAGTGGTGTCAATTTTGTCTTTGAAAGATTATTTAGCAAGAAGAAAGTGATCGCTAACAACACTAGCAAGGTATCTCAGCATAGTAAATCAGTAGAGCAACAAAGTATCAACAACAGAATCAACCGTCAGTATCTGTTGAAGAAAGGCGCCTTTGCTGCACTTAGCTTAGGTCTGATCTCTGGATTAGTGATCATCAGTAGAGACACGACCAAGATCCCATTAAGGTTTGATTTTGAAAGCATGTATTCAAAAATCATTGGCGTTTGAAGCCATCTTCTCTTTTATAATAAATTTACAAAGTTTATATTTATTGTTGATCATTGATGCTTTCTTTTTTTTTTATATAAAGCGACTGTGTATAAATGTATATAAATGGGTGTGTGGGTTTGTGTGTTTGTGTGTATTTGTGGTATTGTATCTTTTTCTTTTCTTTATTCTACCATCATCGCTTCCAAATTCAATCCTCCACCTTCTCCTTGTTCTTTAGCAAACATTTCAAAATACTGGAAGATGATGGTAACGCACAACAAGATACCCGTACCAGAACCAATAGCACCAACCATATCAGCAATAACAGAGACAGCACCAAGACAAGCACCACCAAAGGAAGCGGCTACAGGGATAACTCTCTTCAATTCCTTGTACATTGATGTATCACGGTAACCGGCAATGACAAGTTGTTGATCCTTTAATTGACGAGCAACGTCACGAGGAGAAGCACCAGAGATTTCAATCCATGTCTTGGAGAGAAGAGCACATGTGGTGAGCATGATACTGACATAGATGACAGTGTGGAAGGGATCCATCAAAGCAGCAGAGAAACTGCGAGGAGCAGAAAGATAATAGGCAATACCACCTACAGCATTCAATTGGGATGTACCTTCGGCAGCTTCCCAGGTACCGAGGAGACGAACCAAAAAGTTATCAGTAAAACGCTTGAAAAGCATTTGGGAAATCATGAAAACGTTGGAAGTCAAAGTAGATTGAAGCATGATGGGCATGTTGGAAGTGTAAAAGAGTTTGACAGGGTAGGATCCACGTTGACCACGAAGACGGTTGGACTTGACAGGTAATTCGACGCGGAAGCCTTGCAAGTAAATGACAAGTAAAAAGATAGCAGCAGTTGAAAGTAAACTCATCACGTTTGGCATGTTTGCTCTGTAGAAAGCTTCCTTTAATGCACGTGTCTTGTCCTTGCGAGTCATCAAAAGATGGATCAAAGCGATAAGTGCACCTTCAAATTCATCACCACGTCCACTGTCCATGGTGGTTGGTGAAAGAGCCTTCCAGAAAATGGTCTCACAAATGTTGGTAGCAATAAAAAGGTTGATACCTGAACCTAGGCCATAACCCTTTTGTAGCAACTCATCCAACAACATGGTGATAAGAGATGCAACGACAAGTTGAATAATCAAAATCAAGCAGACACCAGCACCAATATGCTTTGGGTCACCGTAAAGACCGGTCAATACGGAGACAGTTGCATGGCCAAAGGCGATAATCATTGCAAACACTGCAAAGAAACAGTGAGCACTTTTTCACAAAAAATAAATAGCTTAAACTTACATTTTTGAGCTCCACTGAATAATGCTCTGTCTTCCTTTAAACTGTAATCAACTTCAATGATATTTGCACCAGAAAGTAGTTGCATGATCATGCCTGAGGTAATAATAGGTGTAATACCCAATTCCATAAGAGTACCACGATTAGAAGCAAGAATGACTCTCATCCAGAAGAGAGGATCAGCAGAGTCTGAAGACATGATGCCATAAAGAGGAACTTGTGACATTACCAAGAAAATAAATAAAGTTACTGCTGTCCACATTACTTTTTGATTAAAAGGAATCTATCACACGTTTAATACTCTTTCTACTTGTTTATTGATGCTTTTTTGTTACCTTTCGATCGGGTGTTGCAATTTCAGGAAGAATAGCCATGAATGGCCTAACCAGATGTAAGACCCTGACTGATAGACGTGTTAATAATAATAATAATATAAATGTATTTAAAGTACTTACAGCCCATTCTATTATTATATATTTATTTGAAAAGAAAGAGAAGAAAGAAGAAGGGAAGGGGAAATGCTAACCGTGTAATTATAAAAATTATCACTGAGTTGATGAGGTTAAGCCAATCAATAAATTAAACACAAACTGCCCAATCAAATTAATACACCTTGAATTGAGTTTTAATCATTTATATGGTGCTTTCATTTTATACTTACTCGAGGCGTTAAGGAATGCACTGCCATTATAGATAGCGCATTAAACCCAGAATCATCATTAGTCCTTTGAAGGGCTTTCAGTGTCGTGTTTTGATTTGTAAACAAAGATATTATATATATATATATATATATTGAATGCACTGTTCACATCGCGATGCCACACTGTACCACAAGATTCACACTTGAAGACAACGTGAACTCTTCGCTTTGATCCAACAATGGAAATATTATTCGGTTGATTGGCTTTGCGCTTGTTAAATAACTTGTCAACATAAACAAAATCATTTTCCCCTTTAGACTGTTTGTGTTTTCATTTGATTTCTTCAGTAATACATCTCGTGTCCTGCAATGAAAAAGCCCTTTCTGCTTTAGGCACATTGCACACCTTACTGTGAACCACTTCTATTAAAAGAAACAGACAATCAAAGTAGCTATCTTTATAAAGTGATGAATAAAGATACTAAAATGGCATAATACGACCATGGATCATCATCACAATCATCAGGAATAGTGGCTGAAAAAGTAACAGTAACGATGGAAAGGCAGAGACACAAACTCTAATGTTACTCATATGTTCCATGAGGTGATAGCAGTAAGTTATCCATACACATATATGCAGCATGCGTCTGGCCAATACGTTGAAGGTGCTGCACAAAATAACGTCCTTGACGAAGATTATTATTTCTATGATTGCTTTCCAAGGTGAGGACGATATCACGGAGGCTTCTATCGCTATACTCAATAGGAATAACCACGGTAACTTTTTTTTCCATTATTGACAAATGTGAGCAGGTTTATCACCTTTTTCAAATAGCCTTGATTCTCATAAAAAGACTGAAGATAATGCAGGGTGAGCCGCTTTGCGGTAGAGACATCGTTGTTAGATCACTCATAGTTACTCAATGCCTCATACGCATGACGTTAAATACGTGCAATGAGCAAGTATAGCTGAAAGGCTCCTTATAATCTCGTGGCCCAGATTTTCAATCCTCTCTGATCGTCTCTGAGCAGCATATGAATGATCGTGTACTTTCAGGGACAAACGCTTGTATGTATTCGTCTGGCCTGATAAAGATCAAAAATAATCCGTACTAACCGGGAGTAGATTGATTCTTACATCAGCTTGATCCCATCCGCTCTCTTTCTTGCTCTTCTCTTCCTCCAGGCCAGTTATCGCTAGTGCTACTCAAGATACGCTTTTGGTAGGATATTAATGTCCTCTTTTATTTATTACATCTAATATATATATTACAACATTCCTACTCTCTTTCCAAATAGAATACAGCCAGTACAATAAAGAGCCATTCCGCCCAAGATCCAAAAGAAGTATATGAGATCCTGATAGTCTTTACCAGGCACCTTTACATTCATTCCCCATAAACCACTTATGAGGGATAAAGGGACAAAGACGGTAGTGAGGAACGTCAATCTGTTCATCACATTATTGGTCAAATTATATGTTTGAGTCAATTCCAAGTTTACTTGAGCCAAATAGTTTGTATGAGCTCTATGAAGAATGCGATCATAATGAGTGATGTTTTGAAGCATTGTGACAATGTGATCTATAATAATATGAGTCATGTCTTCTTTCTCTTTTAAAGCTCTTTACCTTGAATATCTCCCAAGTATAGTAATACGTCATTAAAAGCCTTCTTTTCTTCAACTAGATTATTGATTGTACCCGGTAATGGTATAACTATAGCTGGTGGATTCACAGAATCGTCTTTTGCTTGCTTTTGTTGTGGTATATACTTTGTAGCATGTTGTTGTTCAAGTAATAAAAACTCTCGAGATTTATCCTCGTATCTTTTCATTAAGCTTTTGATAAAATCAAGCTTGGAAGTAAGCAATCTAGACAGTTGCGTTGATCGTTTTCTACATCGACTAATACGTCTCAACATATCTGCTTGTTCTGATTTCTTTAGCATTAAGGATAGTTCATCAATTGATACTGCTTCCATCTCTACTTGAAGGATAATCGGAGCAAAACTGTCAGTGACTGCGTCAACAAGTGCATAGTTTAGCCAATCCGGTGTGATCGACATGTATTCTTTCAGTTGTTCTGATCTTTTTATCACTGTATCATAATGGTCACTTTCTCTATAATGAAACTAATTGAATAGTGTTATCAGTTTAAATATCATATCAGAGAATCAAATCCTTACAGTAAGCAAGCCCTCTTTAAATATAAGAGAATAAAAGTTGTAAGGTATAATCTTTTCTGTCTCTGCATCTATATCAAACGCTCTAAAGCAAACCAATGTGTAGTTTGGAAACAATTCAACCTTTTCACGAGGTTCTTGTGCTTGAATATCTTCGGTTGTTAAAGGGTGAATATGAAATGTCTATAATTAAATATAAATTAATATACGCCCATATGCATATCTTCTGCACACCCACACACCTTGCTAATAATAGTCATTTCTTCCGTCGTCGGACATAAAACATCCAACCACCAGCCTTTGGTGGTTACAACTGATCGTAAGGCATTTTGACCTTCTTCGGATAATAATTGATCTAGATTTGTCGAGATATGGGTATTCTTCTTGGAGGAATATATCCTAAATCTTGTTCCTGAGGGTAGAATATGAATGTCTGTATATCTTGATGGTCCATAGAGCTGATTCTGTTTACTAAGAGTCCTCGATAGTTGTAAAGTTCCACTGGATAATTTTCTATTATGTTGTTGAACCATGCGATTGAATGCTTCTATATCAACATGATCATCTTTACTTGCTCTGTATTGAGGATATAAGACGTCTGATTCCACGTTTTCTTCTTCTTCTTCCTCATTAACAAGAGATGACGCCTTACTCAGGAAGCTTGGACAGGTGCTTTGTCTACGAGCATCTATATGACTCGATAGATAATGTGGATGTTCTTTCTTTGATGATCCTGTGGTTCTTCTTCTTAGACTCGACATTGCACACACAGATTACATTGAAAAACAAAAAGAAAAAATAAAAAAAAAAAATCAAGAAATTGGTGTCACTGTGACTTTTATTAAGGACAAAACGGAAAGAGTAAACATATTGTTTTTTTGTACATTCATTATGCTTGATGAAGTAAAGAAATGACATGTATAAAAATGGAGCATACAATAACCATATATTATAGACACCAACAAAGAGGAAAAGAGTTACGGCAGACATATTAGAGTATTCTACTTCTTTGAATTCACTATCAACTTCAGATCTTACAAATGGTTGGTTACTACAAATATTGACAACATTGGTCATTTTATTAATTATACATGTATATATGTATAGGCAAGCTCATAAGCCAAGATGTTGAAAAGTTAAAACACGAAAATTTCACACTTCGCACCAAATTGGAAAACTTGAAAAGTGTACATGAACTGGACATTCAAAATAAGGGAGCCATGATTAAGCAATTGACAGAAAAGAAAGCAGTATGTTGAAAAAGAAAAAGAAAAAACAGTTTATAACCTTTTGAGTTTAGGATGCAGAAGCAAGGGCTATGTATCATTTAAAGAAGAGTCAAGAAGCTAATGAGCTGCTATTTACAGCAACAAAAGATCATGAAGAAGAGAGAGTAAATAGATAAACAAAGAGAATGACCTCGGCTAATCACTTAATAGAACAAATTAAAAGACGAAATTGATCTACTGAAAGCAAAATTATCAGAACTAACGGCATCGAAGCGAGCAGTAGAACGTGAAAATGAACGACTTGTGGCAGAAAAAGAACTTGACAAAAGCCAGAGTGATAACACGATCAATAGTCTCACGTCAAGTGTCAATTCATTAAAAAATATGGTATTTATATATAAATCTATTGGTTATTGCTTACTAACTTGTATATAGCTTAAAGAAAGATCAGATACAATACAACAAATGTCTGAAAAGATGACGACACTCACATCCACTATCAGTGAACTAAATCAAAAGGTAGAAGACGCGTCTAAATATCCTGGCGATCCTAAAGAATATAAAAAGTTGGAAGAACAATATTTGCGTAAGTTATTTGCCTTTTTTTTTTTTGTCAACATCCAACTAATAACTTGATCAACAGGCGTCTGTGAGCAAAATCAGGAACTTGTATCTGAAAGCAAAAAGATGACAAACAAATTGTCATATTATGAAGACATTGTAAACGAACTGGCCAAATTCAAAGACGATAACATGACAATAAAGGAAAGCCTTGAAGAAATAAGCAAGATTCGCAAAGAAAATGCGCGCTTGACTCTTGAAGTAGCCAAGTACAAAGCAGAGAGAGAAGAGTGGACCTGTTACTTGGATACTCATCCCGAATTGGGAAAACGACCACCACAGAGTGTTATTAGAGAGCTAATGCAAAAGGTTTTAGAAGATAAGTACTTGCGAAAAGAAAACGAAGCACTCCAGCAGAGGATTAGTGATGCATTCAAAATCACTTTTGAACTGGAAAATCATGTATGATATTCAAACAAAAGGGGAAAGGATAATATCTAATGATATTTGTATTAGATTGATGAATTAAAAAAGAAAGTATTAGAGTACAAAACACAATATCAGCTCGTACTCGTTGCAAAGGACACTATAGCTAGAGATAAAGAAACCCTTCATTTACATATTAAGTTATTACAAAATCAATTGAAGATGTATGATCAAGAAGAAAAGACATACATGACCACCACCTATGATGAAAAGAAGTCTGCAAGAATTGAAGAATTAGAAGCGTTATTAAAACAGATGCAGGAAAGAATTGAAGAACAAAGCTTGGAACTTGCCAATATAAAGTTAAATGCATCTCCAAACACCGAAGTTCCAAAGGGCCCTTCAGATGAAGTAAGCTCTGGCGCGTCCATTAAAGAGATGTTGGCCAATATAGTGGAAAATAGTAAAACTCACTTTGAAAGTAAGATTCCTCTCTTGCTATAAATAGACAATACTCACCATAAAATAGGTATTTCGAAACTTATTGTTGAAAACGATATGCTCATAAAGAAAATGCAAGGCGCAGAAAAAAGATGTGAAATACTAAGTGAAGCCATGAGTCAACAGCAGAATATGGGAGCAAAAGATAAATCAGATACCTCTTCAGGCCAGCGTATTCTCCAATTCACCGAGAATCCAGATAATATAATCCGAGCTGTTCGAAGTGATACCTTGAAACGATTACAGGAAGAAAATCGTTTGTTCATGGAACAAAAGTTAAATACTGCTACAGACAGCAATGATTATATTCCTGTACCCAAAACTAGCATTCTTAACTTTCGAAAAGAGATCGAGAGCAAGGATAAGCGCATAAGTAGACTGCTGACTGTCTGGGAGAATAAATTGCGCTCATTGCACGAGACAATACAAGGTTTATTGGGTTATAAAGTCACACTTCGAAATGATGGCATAGCAAGTCTAGAAAGCAGTTTTGTGGATAAAGAGCATCTCATGTTCCTTGTGAATATCAATCCTGATACGGATGAAGCAAGGATAAGGATCACTGGTTCTGATAAGGACTACTATATGGATACGCTGCTACAAGATGCGTATCATACATATATCGAACAAGGCAAGAGCATACCAGCATTTTTAAATGCTGCTAATCAAGAGCTGTACGTTCAATACAAACAAAAACAAGAAGAAAACGATTCAGATCATCGAACCGTAATGGAAGATGACGAAATGTATTATGAGGATATGGAATAAATAAAGATCTATTTATTATTTTACCAACCACCCGGAGCTGAGGAGTTATGAAAGACATATCTGTTTCCTTCTCCATTTCCATTATACTGTTCTCTTTTCAGCTCTAGTTGTAAGAAATGCCCATCCTTTATCATACAACACCCACGACACTGGTTCACGTCGATCATGATGACGCCAGGTAACTTTTTTTCTCGTCCTAAAAAGATGGTACTAGTCTGTCCCTTTGAAATCTTTCGATTGATGAGTTTCTGATTTGCGATGCTAAAAGATTCAAAATGAAACTGTGCTGGCATCTGTGCGGTTCCTTCCTGATTTTGTGGCGGTAAGATCCTCCAGCACCAAAAGGTACCTAGCTTTTCATACTCTTGAGCCTTTTTGAGTTCTTTCTTGCTATTGGATCTCGTTAGAGCCTGTGCTGGAGCTGCAAATCCTCCTGGATGAGCAAAAGGCATGGGATCATCTCCTGAAAATGGTCTGAAGGATGGCTCCTTACGTCCTGCGCCATTGCCGAAGAGGCCACTAATGAACGACAAGCCTCTCCGAATCATGGGTTCGGGTACAACAGGAGGCTGCATACTTCTTGGTTCTGGTGCAGGTGGTGCGATGGCAGATTCAGGCTTGGCCTGCAGGGCCTCTTCTTCGTTCTTTACTTCTTGATTTGGTTGACTTGACGGTGGTGACGGACCTTGGCCTAAACCAGGATCGCCCGCGACCGGAAACGGAAACTCTGCAGCACCGGGCCAGGCATCATGTCCTGGTGATATAAAGTTCCATAATGGAGGAGGAGGGCCATGCATGACAGGATTAAACATCGGTAAGCCCATCATGGGCATGGGAGGGTGATGCGCAAAGTTACCGTTCGAAGGAGAGCCTGAAAAGTTTGGACCCAAAGGTGGCCAAGGGATTGGGTGTGGCATCCTACTGTGTTGGTCACCGGGTATCATCGGACTAGGGTTTCTTTCTTGTGGAAGGGGATGTGTATCGTAAAAATCTCCAGGTTTGGATGCCATGGCGGCAGCAGCGGCGGCGGCGGCTGCTGCTGCGTTATACATTGAATTGTTTCGATCCATTGCTGGATGTGGCATAGGTTGAGGAAAGATCATGGAAGGATGAGGTGGTAATGGTGGAGGAGGCGGTGGTGGCATGTTTTGACTATTTGAAGGAAATCCTTGAAATGACAGGCTTCTACCCATCTTTGGCCTTGGCGGTAGTGTCATAGTATCGCTCCCGCGACGTGAAAGGCTCGGTCGTCTTCTGCTGGGGATACCTGAGATGTCATCCTCTTCTTCATCAGATGACTCTAGAGGGCTAGTTGGAACACTGTGAACATGCTGATGCAGATATCCAGGCGAATTGTATGGACGTGGTCCAGGAGATTGTACGAACCGATTCGGAGGGGGAAGAGGTGGCATTGATGATACAGAATTTGCTCTTCTACGTCCATAAGGACCCCTTAATGATGCGCTTGTAATACTATTTTGTCTTGATAGACTAGGTCGTCTTGGCTGTTGTTGTTCGTCTTCATCCGAACTATCCTCGTCATGAGGTAAAAACAGTTCTTGTTGCAATCGAATGGGTCTCTGTTGATTGGGCCAATTCCGACTGCGTAACCTTGCTGATGCTGACCTATGCAGAAAGGGTAAATCCAGATACCGCAAGTGTTGTGATCTTCTACTGCGTGGGATATCATCCATCATGGGATACCATAAATGAGGGTGTCTTTCTCTGCTTGGTGGAGGAGGGGGTGGTGGTACAAGATGATGGGGATATGGATAATCTTCGTCGGTCATAAATCGAGATGATCGATGAGGTATAAAGTATTCAGGGCCATGTGGTCCATTGTGAGGATCAAAGTCTTCCAGGCGAATATCGCGCATGGTTCTTTGTAGCTCTTCATCATCTTCATCGCCGTCATCGTCTTCATCTGAAGAATACTGTTCATAAATAGGATGTCGTCTTATCGGTCGAAAGGGTTTATTTACAGGACGATTTTCCGCAAAAGTCGCTCGTTTTTGTTGGGCAGGAGAAGGACTTTGATGATATGGTTCATCATCAGAATAGCAATCCTCTACTCTCGTCCTTCTAGTGAACCTGCTATTTTGGGCAGACATTTAGAAAAGAATAAAAGAATAAAAAGAATAAATAAAAAAGTAGATTGTTATTGTTTTTACACAAGTTTCGTTTGCATAAGCGGTAGTAATTACCATAATTAGATAAGCCATTCAAAAAGATAGTGCGTTCTGTGTATTACTTAATCGTTATTCTATTTTTTGTTTTCACAATGAAGTTAGAATGAAGTAAGCCCCTCTCTTTTGCTTATAATTGTGTATATGAGTTCACTGATAGAATGTTGTCATGTCTCTTTTGTAAGACATATCAAACATGGAACAACTTTATCAGAGTATATTGAAGAGTTATTCTTAATATGTACATCAATATAAACACACATATACCCAAAGAAAATATGAAAAGGGTATGTTTTGATATAGAGAGCAGTTCATCTGTTAAAGCTAATCAGGTCGAAAAGCTTGAGCCATTCAAATAGAAACACCGACAAAAAGCGTCCATAAGCCACCTTTTGCCAGGTTTTTTTTTTTCCTCTTCGTCCCTATCAACTCTGTTTCTTTTTTTGTTATAGAATAAGACACCATGTCTACTGCTAATAATATCTTTGTACAGAGCAGTGTTGAAGAACAGGTATATAGTTTGAAGACATGCTTCCTCCTCTATTTGAGACCTTTTTTTATTTCCAATATATAGCATTCAACTGTGTGTGTGTGTGTGTGTGCACTTTAGTTCAACAACATCAGCATTAAATAGAAAGCTTAAAGAGAATGGACACACATGCAAAAAAAAAAGAGAGACAGAGGGAGAGGAAGCAGGTCAATGTGTTTGACATTTGGATTGCTAATTATTTTGCCTTTTTAGATTACCGATTTAGCTCTTTATATTTCCAAATTAAAGGGTGAAGAAGGAGAGAATGAAGCACCTTATGTTCAACATATCAAGGCTATTTTAGCCTCTGACAAAAAGGATACTGTATTCACCGAGATTGCTAAAGATGCTTCTATATTTTTAACTGAAAACGATAGAGGTGAGATATTTGATGTTTATCAGACAAGTACTCATTACTGTAGCAGATGTCGAAGGTGCCTTCAACTTACTCTTAGTCATCATCTTGGGTTCAGCTCAAGGACAATTGTCTACAGCAGTTCAAGCGTTAGTTGAAACTTTAACGAAGACAGAGAGCAATAAGACTGGCTTAAAACAAAAGATGTAAGAAAGACAACACAGTGGAATATAGAGAATGCTTATCGTTATTAGCTTACTCAACTTATACAATGCTCTTCCTGGCAACTCACCTCTTCGTTACAATGCCTTTGTTGGCCTTGTTGAAGTAACTGCCCAAGCTGACGAATTAGACTCACTTTATGATCAATTAGAACACATTGATGCTTGGTCTACCAAGTGGGGCCTTGATCAATCCACTCAGCGTGAATTGTATAATTATCTTTTTGAAGTCTTGACAAAAGCTGGTGAAGAGTAAATACATAATACATTTAGAAAAAAAAAAAAAGAAAGGAGAATGTCTAATACATTATTTATAGCAAATTAGCCTTCAACTTTTTGCTAAAGAAACTCACAACCTTTGCCGAAAACGACAAGGAATCTACCGTTTTAGCCAAAGACATTGTTTTGCGTGCTGTTTCCATGGAAAACTACTATGCCTTTGAAGATCTTCTTCAGTATAAAGCTATTCAGAATTTGAAGGGTACAGATGAATATGAACTTCTTGATGTCTTCTTAAACGGCACACTTGCTTCTTATCAAAGCTTTGCATCCACTCACAGCAATTTGATTCAGCACCCTGAAAACAACATTCACAAGATGCGTTTACTATCCCTTGCCTCTCTTGGATCAGAAAACCTTTCACGCGAATTGAAATACGCTGATATTGCCAATAGCCTTCAAATCCCTGAAGAAGAAGTCGAAATGTGGGTGATTGATGTTATTCGAGCAGGATTAGTCGAAGCCAAGCTGGATCAATTGAACAAGACAGTGATTGTTCACAGAAGTATCTATCGAGTCTTTGGACCAGAGCAATGGAAGAAATTGAGCACAACTTTAAGTACTTGGAAAGAAAACTTGAATGAAATCTTGACTGTCGTCGGTAATGCTAAATTGATTGCTGGTGGAGCGTTACAAGGAGGAGCAGCCTCTGCTATCATTGTAGAAGGTGATGCCAAGGTTACCAATTAAACAAAAAGTTTATTAATTAAAAAAGGAAAAGAAGTGTCTTGATGTGTGTATGTATTTACAAAAAAGAAAGAATTATTTTATACATGGGAATCCTTCCTTTTCTTCATTTTCTTTGTCAGTGGTTGAGTCAATTGACTTTGTTTACGTCTTTGTCTCATTAATCTTGCTGAACAGTCTGGACAGTACCATGCTCCCTTGGGTGGTTCCTCTAGACCGACACATTCCATATGGAACCATTCATAAGGACAATTCTAGATACATATTAAAACATATACATTTATATATATATGTATATACAACAATAACTTACTGCTCCATCACAGGCTACCATATCACCATAAGACACTTGTTGACAAAAGCAATAGAGCCTGTCATCATTATCTGCATCATTATCTCTTCTCATTCTCTTTTGATTAATTGGTAATCTATATTCTGTCTCTTCCTCTGACTCATTCTCCTCATCGACGTCATCCTCTAGTTGATTATCTGAATCCATATCTAAATCCATTACCATGGAATCTATAAATAATATGTATAAAGATATAGCTTATATATGTATGATCACAACAGTACCTTGTCTTCCGTGTGGTATTGTGTAACTGTGTAAGGGTTGAGATAGTGGCATTGCATCTGGATGATCACGATCATGTTTTTCAAGATCTTGTTTTAGTTTATTTAAATGGCGATCTACCTGTTTGTGGATGAGTTGATGGATATACAAGAAGTGTAAATAAGATAGTTACAAGTTTAAGGGCTTCTTCAGCCAAAGAGACTCTTTCATTTGCTAAATCTTCAAGTTTATTGTAATCATTTCTTACACGTTGAATCAGCTCCGGTTGTTCTTTTAGTATTTTCTCTCTCTTTTCAATCTCTTGAGTGAACCATTGTTTATGGATCTTGGCTAAATCATGTTGAGCACTTTTTATCCGCTTCTCAGGTGCTTCAGTAAGAGAGATTATTAGTTATTTTGTTAGTCAAATCAATTTGATAAAACCTCTTGCTTGATCGTATCTGTTTCTTATTTCTGCCCAGTGATATTGTATTTCACTCGGAAGGTTTTCCATACCTAAGATAAAGTTGTCATTAGTTATTCTTTCAGTGATTGTGTACTATTTTACTTGAAATAAACTCTTGCAAGTATCGACCAGAGTCTTCATGAATGTCAATTGGTTCGTCCATAAAATATATATTTTTACTATTAAAGTGCGTTAAAGTGAATTTGGGTTTTACAAACACTTTTAAAGATAGTCACTCTTGGCTTTTTTTTTTATTATTATTATTAAAAAAGAGCAACCATAGACCAGACAGATAAAGTATGCTATTGATTGAGAGTTGCAGCAGATGGGTTTTATAGTATGTATGTTCATGTCACTCTTTTTAAATGAATATATCCATAAGCAAAAAAAAAAGTCATGATGTGCATTCATCAACTCGCTATTGATGCTTTAGTTTTAATAAGCCAAATCTTTTGGTAATAACAACATCCTTCAAGCCCAAGACATTAATGTCTACACTTGAACCAATGTCTATCGTCTTTAAGAACTGGCCTGATTCAATATCCATTATGATTAATTGACCCGTATTAGTTAATAGATATAAAGATGTCTGTAATATGTTGTATGCTGTATATTCTACTTTTCTATCCAATCTATGTACACATAATACACTTGCATTGCTGTCGTATGGCAATATATTGCCTAGCACAATTCGTCTTAACCCTTCTGTATGCTTATGATTCCACCAACTGTAGAGGTAGGGCATATCCTGTTGCTCATCCACTTGTTCATCCTGATCATGTCTAAATGGATCCCAATCTACTTTTAATAGATGTGATATATCCAACAGTCTGATCTCAAATGAATTATCTTGCTGAATATCGCCCACAGCTACCAGTCGTAGACCATACACTGATAAATCTTGACAATGATCAGCTTGAGGCAGAACAACCCAAGTGGACTCGAACCCCCAAGGTTGAGCATGATTAGCCCAGGGCACTGATCCTACTTTGATGCCAAATCGCCAATCGTATATATTGAGTTCATTCGAATCAAAGTGCCCAGTACAGATGAGATGATTGAGTTGTGAATAATGTCGAAAATGAATCATACAACTCACTCGTACTCCTAAGCGCACTGTGTATAATAATACTGCTGTATTTGTTTGAGTTGTCATTGTTGTTGATGATGAAAACAAGGGATCTTGAATGGGTTCATCCAAGTTGAATTGTATAATATGTCCATATCCAACGTTGAGACGTAAGCTAGGGCCAAATGCAAGCATATATATATTGTCTGGGTGATGTGGTTTATTTAAAACATTTAACCATTTGTCCACTTGAATATTGGTATCAGACGCTGAAAAAAAGAATACGTCTCTTCCCATGAACTGATATTCGTCAAGATTATCTACGTTTGCTAGACATTCGATATGACCATTATCATGGAGCGTATAAATGATGACTGATTGCCATATATTTAATCTATCGATATCATCGTCATCCTCTTCAAATACAGCTGATCTACTGACTACCACACAAAATAATCTCACGCTTTGTTGTTTATAGCGTATAGTCTGTATGCCCATGAGTTGATAGGATAGTGAATTGTGACGTTGATGATGATGCTGTATCTTGTACTCTCTTATTAGTTCATAAGAAGGATAATTAAAAAATAGTATTTTATATTCATCTACTGTATGTATTGATAATCCAATAATACCTTCATGAGTCATTGGGTTTACGTCGAATACGAAAGGCTCTTGTAATTGATGACCTTTAAAGGACATTGGTTCTATATTGATATCTCTGCTCTGTTTACTTAGTTGAATCAAATATTTCTTCCAATCAATCAATGGCTGTTTATTATATCCAAATCCAATATTATAGGACCAATTTGGATACATTTCTTTAAACAAGTAATACCACAGATACAAGTTATTGGCTATCCTATCAATGATGTATGACATCTTTTATCTCTTTTCTTGTTGCTGTTATTCTTACCTTTGAAACCTTTTACAGACATTCCCAAGTATTAACAAATCTTTTACATTTTCTATAGAATATTGAAATATGATAATCACCAACTCTTCTGGAAGAGTCTCCATTGCACTCATTTGTAAAAGAAAATAAAAGAAAAAAAAAGAAGTGTTGCAAGTTACCACTGCGGGGTTTCTCTATGCTTTTGTAGCGCGGCGTCTTAAATTCTGCTTGAATGCCGTTCCTGGTCCTTGGTTAGCTTCATTCCGAGCTTCCGAATCAACCAGCCGAATCTCATAGTCGCACACACACACACACACACACACATCTACAGCCAGTATCTTCTCCCTGCGTAAAAACAAAAAAGCCTACAAGCATATCAGAAGCATTCTTGTATAGAATTAAAAAAAAACAATTGAATGGAAATGTAGAATAACAAATTACAGTTCATTTTTAAAAAGAAAAGCAGTAAAACACAGTGCGATTTCTAAAGAATACGTTTCAACAGATACAAATGGATTTTTTTTATTGGACTGCTTGCTTCTTTAAAAGATCAATAGTATATTCAACTATAAAACTTGCCTCTGCCATTGCTCCTATACCTAAGAAATCATAAGTATTTACTACCAATTGATATCTTTCTTATCAAACCTGTATCGCCACATGCTAGCTTTTTACTAATAGGCTGTACAATTTGAAACTTCAAGACGGTCGTAAGTACGTCCAAATGTCTTGCAGTAAAAGGATGAGTCCACATGCTTGTGTTCATTGCAGGACATGCAATCACTGGCTTCATAACGTTCCAAGCTCGTAGTATGCATGTCTACCCGAATGCTTGGTATTTCAGTTTTCAAATGTTTTGCTTTCTATTCTTTACCAGTAAATTATCACACAAACCATTGGCTATTTTTCCCATTGTATTAGCATCTAAGGGAGCAATGACCATAATGTCTGCCCAGTCTCTCAGCTAGAAATAAACACTAAGATTATCTCTGAATATTATTCTTTATACGCCCCCTACTTGAATATGCAAAATTGGATCCGAGATTTTTTTCCAACTCTTTGTGTGTATATAATATTAATTGGAAACACATACAATTCTTATCTCAACTTACTCCCCATTCATCTTTATCAGTATAGACTTCACAGTCAATTTCTACGTCTTTCACAAAAAAATAGGCAGCTTCAGTGAACACCACTTTGACATTCACATGAGGATACTTAAAGATTATGCTTAGTTTAATGTCATTCACAGCTGAAATACTTTACTTGTTTCAATAAGTTAACAATTAAGGGTACTTTTATTGTGGCAACACTGCCAGTGGCTCCAATCAAGATGTTTGTCATTAAGAGAAAATAGATTATTAATATTAAGACAGCAAGCATAAATATTGTTTTATTAAGGACAGTTCTTGGCGCACCACCACGCGCACCACCATTGAGTCACGAATTTGGTCTACGTCATTCAAAAACTTTTGACGATAGCACTACCTACGTTGTCACTATACAATTTCACATTACCAAAGCTCTACCTAATCTAAGGCTGTCCAGTTCATTCCTTGATATAAAATACGATAATTTACACGTGTTCTTGCATCTTTGTTGATAGCCTGACAACATAAAATTAGAATATAAAAACAACTCTTCTTTTTTATCTCTCTCTTCTTGAAGAGAACCAATACAAGACGGTAACTTCATAAAGCCATGTTTAGCGTGGCGCTGTACATTGTAAAGCTTTGCTGGATGATATCCTAGGTAATAGGTAGAGGTAGTGCCCGTAGTATTAGTCTAATTTCTGGTGCAAGTAGTGTTTTTTTTTAGCGTCATTGACTAATACTTTCCGTCGATGTACCACGACTACTGTAACAGTCTTGGTAATGTGTATACTCTTGTACGAAATAGATTTCTTAACTATTTATTCTTTTCTATTTATACCTCAATAGAGAATAATAATCAGGAACTTTGAACTCATCAGGCTTATGATTGATATTGCCAAAGATGATAACTTAGTCTTCCTTTCCTCCTCGCTGACTCCTGACATATGTTACAGAGAGGATTCGCCACACTCCTCCGAATCAGGCTCAAGCGCATCATTATCTTCTCAAGAATGGTTGACCCAAGAAAGAAAAGCAAGAATAATCCAAAAGATTGATGATGCCATTGCTGCCTTTGATGATAATGGTGAATATTTGGATTACTCCTGTGAGGGACATCGTTTTTTCTTCACCACCTTCATCCACAAATAAATGAATATGCTGTTATTTTATGAAACTTATAAAATATGCACGAAACTGCTCCCTTAGGGCATCTTCAGAATTTTTGTGGATATTCCATTTAAGAGATTTGAAGACTACAAAAGCAAACATCCTCTTTGACGACTTTTCATGATAATAATATGATATATAATTCAAAAGAATATTATTTGAAAGAAAAACTTTAATAGAATGGTGTCTTGTTATAACAATTAATGATTTGGCGCTTATGTTGGGATCATCGGCTTGCGTTAAAATATCCTCCGGGACGTAAACTTTCTCGTCTTGTTGATTAAAAATGTTTTCTTGTTCATAAAAAAAAAAAAAAAAAGGATTCATCATTATATTCTACCTGTAATAATCTTTATCCCAAAAGGGAAACCGTGTTCATTACGGCGATTTTATACAACATTTAACTTCTTCTATACTTGGAAGGTCGACCTCTTCCATCCCAAATCGAAAGAGAAATAGAGAGCATATTCTTGCAAGCGTTGATT
>JAMYHX010000396.1:0-40984 GCA_025529335.1 Rhizopus sp. PT2906
TCTCACTGACTTATAGTCCTTTTTCTATTCTTTTTATTACTAGTTTTTGTCTCTTACCTTTGTATTTGGCAAAACAATGACTATAATTGTTCTATGTTTATTGCTATAATCCTTAAGTATCCACAACAATAAGCACTACTCCAATGCGTAGTCTTTACAATAAGAATAACCAATTAGAGTTATTTAGTAATCATCCAGATCATTGTCGTAAGCCAGGCACCGCAGCTTTAACCATAACCGTAACAGAACAAATCAGATTGTACCTTGATTTAGCCTACATCAAAAAGTATAAATAGAGCTCTCTTTTTCATTGTATTTCGAATTATCTCAATTCTCAGGAATAAACGAATTCTCACAAATACTTGTTTGTCCCTGTCTTTTGTCTCTCCATTCTTAAATCAACCTCAAGTTATCTCAAGCTATTATTCTAAGCGTGGATTACAATTACTGAGGATATGATTAACTAATGGTTCCTGAATTCATAAAGAAAACTTTTTAATTCATTCCTGACACTGATCTTATTGTTCATTTCATGATCTGGGTTATGATACTGCTTTTACCATAAAAGGGTTATCTTTTAAAGAAATGTATTCTTTTATATAAAGAAGTAATGATCTATATTCAAAAAAAGAAATTCTATTTAATTTGACTTATCACTAAAAGTGTGTACACGTAATCTTATAATGTATGAATTCACTCTATTCATACTGATTACAGTCGTTTATCTCAATGTCAGTCATAAGCGGACATTGTTCTACGACACTTGCAAAGTACTGAATCGCTTTCCTGTAGCATGATATCTTGAGCACGTGATTTTAAATAGAAAAATACATGAAATATTGTATGATTTACACACATTAACGTACAAGTAAGCTTTTGCTTAACATGTTATACAGTAGAATGAACTTTGGCATACTAAAATTATGGGTAAAATGGGTTGCCTGTCTCCTGTTGTAAGAATTCTAGAATGTTTATATGGTCATTTCGAGTTCTTTTTCATCAGCATCATGCATGAAAAATTTTTACTTCCTCCAAAAAAGGAAACTGTATATTTGTGACTGTTTTCTATCGACAACGCTTACGCCGCCTTTTTTTTTTGAGAGCCTTTTTTTAGTTGTTCCAAACGTAAATGAATAAAAAGAAAAGTACTGTTGGATTAGCCAACAACGAGTATGTTGTAAGTATAGAAGATAACTACTATGTATAAAACACGTATTGAAACCATCTACTTAGTTGTCGCGCATTGCAGGCATGAAAGTTGTAGTAAGTATTAATTACAGTAATACTCTAATTAATTTTGTTGATTTGACCTTGTAGAACAAAACCCGTTACTTTCTAATTGAATGGGAAGGTTATGGCTTGAAAGATAATACGTGGGAAAGAGAGGACAACGTTTACTCTTCATCCAGTATTTCCGCGTTCATTGAGGATTACTGTCGACAATCTCATTGCCGCAAGGATTCAATACTCTACATGAACAAGAAAGTTCTATTATATAATACATACGACCCTGATACGAAGGAGTTTTATAACAATCCCAAAAATCCTGGTCCTGTTACGTCTGTCGTCACTGAAAATAATAGGAAGCGGCTTAGAGATTCCTCTGATGAAGAGTCAAATGAATTGTCGAATTCCACAAAGGAGGTAATTAAGAAGTGTGACAGTAGGTTACATGTATATTCATGCCCTTATTTTAGTGTAGAAGAAGCTTACGTACACTTTTAATAGACGCGCCGAAGGAATTTCAAGATGCCTTTCAAGTTGTAATAAACTCAGTCAAAGTAAAAGTTAGCCTGTTAAATAATGTAGTTCATCCTCTTATGTCTCTTTAGATAGAACACCCTGTTGAAAGAGCAGCCAATCATCAAAGAAAAAACAACATTCCTCTTTACGTCATCAAAAACCTTAAAGCAAGAGTGACTATTTTCAATGATGTGGACTCAGACTTACCAAACGATTTTATTTATGTTGACCAATTGCAATATACAAGCCCTGTACTACCACCTGATCCAAACTTTCTGTCTGGGTGCAGCTGTACAGAAGCAAGTGGTTGCTCCAGTGATTGCCACGACTCTCAGTTCTACGATCAGAAGGGTAGATTAATTGTGCCTCATGGTACAGCCATATACGAGTGTAATGACACCTGTGACTGCGGTGAAAATTGCAATAACAGGGTAGTGCAACGTGGCAGAAAAATACCTTTACAAATTTTTAAAACAGCGAATAAAGGGTGGGGTGTCCGAACTCTTCACCCAATCTCTCGTGGTACCTTTGTTGAGGAATATGTAGGAGAAGTTATCACAACAGAAGAATCTAATAAGCGTGGTGCTTTCTACGACAAATATGGATGTAGCTATCTATTTGATATGGACTTTGCTCAAAGCGAACTACCTACAAAATATGCAATCGATGCATTCATTCTTGGAAATGTCAGCCGGTTCTTCAATCATTCTTGTTCTCCCAATTTGGAAGTATTTGCCGTATACCATGATAGTGCTGATGTTCAAATGCATCGCTTAGCTTTTTTTGCAAGCCGTGATATAAAGAAAGATGAAGAACTTTGTTTTGATTACAATGGCATGCAATGTGACACTGAAGAAGAAAATATGAAGCATAGTGCACGTTACTCTTGCCATTGTGGAGCACCAAACTGCCGAAAGTGGATTTATATCTAAATATGCATTTAACCCATCTTTTTTTTTTTCCTTTCAAAATCATTAAAGCATAAATTACCATAAGAATAGTTCCTTTCGTGCTTAACTTGCTTTAATTGCAAAAATATACTTTTTTTCAGGATAACAGCACTTTCTTCAATGGATACACACAGCGCATACGTTGCTTAATACCATCATTTTAGAAATAAATTTCATCTGATAAGTTTGGTTGCAGCTTTGTGGTCGATTGATTACGTTTCAATATTACTGATATTACAAAATTTTAAAGTAAAAAGTAAAAAAATGTACACCAGTACAAACGGTGCGGCACTTGTCATTACTGCTTTGTATAGCTTTTAACGGTTTATTTGTGGCCAGGATATATAACATTTCACTATAGTCGACTCAAGTCAAAAGTCATTGTATTGTAAAATTAAGTAGTATATGTTGTAGTCAACAATAGAATTGGCATATCAAAGAATAAATCCACTAGTTAAATTCTCGACGATGGCCCCCTTAGACAACATGGAATCATAATTAACCACAAGTAAATTCATCAAGCATGTAGATACAAGTTATGTAGTAGACTTTCAAATCATTGACTATAAATACCCTTATTATATTATCGACCAAAAGAGTCCTAAAAGTATTGACCTGTCTTTTGATAATATAAAAAATGATATTTAATCAAAATTGTTATCTAATGGCTTATAAACCACAAGACACAAGACACAAGACAAACCTAATTATTAATCTTTATTCTGAGATAAAGACAGAAGGAACATACAATTAAATAAAGGATCTACTATTTATAGTTGCTATCAAATGGCTGGTAAGCCACTATACTGAGCGTGGATTATAATTACTGAGGATATGATTGACTAACGGTTCCTGAATTCATAAAGAAAACTTTTTAATTCGTTCCTGACACTGATCTTATTGTTCATTTCATGATCTGGGTTATGATACTGCTTTTACCATAAAAGGGTTATCTTTTAAAGAAGTAAATTTATATTGAAAAAAAGAAATTCTATTTAATTTGACTTGTCACTTATAATGTATGAATTCACTTTATTCATACTGATTATAGTCGTTTATCTCAATGTCAATCATAAGCAGAGATTGTTCTACGATAAAGGTCACACTGCCCTGAATCGGAATTAATGAGTTGAATCTCAGTTTATGCTTAAATGGCTACAACTATTCTATGTTTACTGCTATAATCTTTAGATATACCTTACATTATTGTTGTTTCATCGCATATTAACTTCTGTATATAAATATAGTATCAGACATCACAATAACAAAGCATAATGTTAAACTTGGCATGAAGCAGAGTCCATATGCAATGCGTTACAGTTGTGCCATAGTGAATATGAATAAGATTCGTAGATTAAATCTCTCTGTCGTATTCTACATTGAATAAGGGTCAATAGGCAGTGTCTACACGTCTATAACAAAAGCTCAGTAACAAAAACTGACAAATCGTAGTAATAATTACAATTTTATACAAGTGTAACTATCGTTTTTAATTTCTTCATCTTTTTCTTCAAAATAAAAGAAACATAAATACTCTCAGTGCATTTTCTGTTCACTACACCCACTACACCCACTACAACAACAACTACAGCTACTACAAGCACTGCACTATCTTTCTTGTATCTAGTTGTCAATTGACAGATCAATAATGATCAATGAAACAAAACCGTACCGTTTAAAGAAAAATACGTAGCATAAAAGGCCGACTATGGCTGAGTAATTTTAACAGCTTATTATTAACTTACTTTTAAGAAAAATTCATCATTATCTTATGCTGTTTTTCTATTCTTTTATATAATATTTCTTTTGTGTGAGTAAATTCAATATTCAACAGCCTATTCCTGTTCTTTATCATCTCTTCCAATAAATAGCCTTTCTTATGATATATATATGTATGTATATATATGCTCATAAATAAAGTCAAATATGCTATAACCAAAAGTTTTCAGCACGTAAACTACTGAACCTTAATTTAAAAGGCTTTCTTAATAATACAAATCTTTTCTTAAAGAGTATAAATAAAAAAATAGAAGTTATGGTTTTTGCTACGAAGAAGATATCTTTCGAAGAACAACAAGCGCCCAAGTATAGATAAAAGTAGATAAAAATATAAAAAGTTTTGAGAAGCAAGCTATTTATTTCAAGTTAAACCGCCATAAGTATTCTTATGTGAGTCAAGAATAGCCGCATTATGAAACTAGCATACATCGTGATGTTTCTTTTTGAATGATTAATAATGATATATATCCATTAACAAAAAATAAAAGTTTGCTTTTTCTTCAAAATTGTCACATTTGCCCTACAAGTATTTTATCTTATCGTTTGATATTAGCTTGAGAGCGATACAAAGAGGCAGACCACGAAATATGTTCATATAAAGCGGCATTGTTTGTAACAATGGGATCTCTCTCGTAGACAATGAAGTGGCCGTGGAGGCTCATCAACATTTTCCTTTGTCACTTCTAGCAGTACATTGGGTATCTTCTTGTATAATTAGCATAATCTCAGCTTTATTGTTGTATTAAATAGTAGCTTGTCATTCAACAGACCCGAAGGAGTATAAATAGCTAATTTAAATGATTCTAATAAAAATGACCTTTCTTTATTGCAAGAACTGTACTTTAACTAACAAAAACACCAGAAGTCCATACCTACCTCTATTTTCCTTTTTATATAATATTTTTACATTATTATCTTATCATTTCTTTATTATTCCAGATATATCACAGTAGGAGGCATGGTAAAAGTATGACGGTGGCAATTTGCCATGTTGAAGTCATAACTTGAAAAGGGCGTCTTGTCGCTCGATTTTAATAGTGGTTAAACGACATCTTTAAATAGCTTATATTGCTTCTATCGCTATCAGGTTATTATATCAAAGCATTAAATATGCTAAGGAATAAGGATTTTAAATGACTAGAAGCTATTAAAAAGAAAATGTTAGTTTTAGCCAAATTAATAAAATATAATTACCAACGGTAATAGCCTCTTTTTATAATTGCTCTCTTTTTTCTGACAAGTTGCTCAATTTTTTGAAATTTACCTGGCGTCTCTGTCACCACTGTGGTCACCTTCGTAACAATGGGCGCTCGTATAAGAAGACAAATGGCACGAGCTTCAGTCTTGAGCAATAGTGTATTACTAGAGAATCTTTAAAAGCTAAAGAATTAATTGTTTCTTGTTTTCTAATTAAGCGTTTCTTTGGAGCATTGTTGGTTTAAAACATGGTGATTGAAAGAGTGGGAAAAGAGTTATTTCATAACATCATTTTATGTTTGCGAAATATAAAAAGAACGGTCAAGAAAATGATTCATGTCTAAATCTGTATTTTATTTGCATAGCGTTCATTTTGTCTGCATAAAGCTGTATTTTCAGACTAAAGTTTCTTATAGTGAAGCTTAAATAATGAAAAAAAAAAAAAGTTTATTATTACAGTTTATTTTTTCTTTGTTTCCATTTATAAAAATAAAAAGAATTGATGTAAACTAGCATTTTAAAATCAAAGCCATAGAAATAAATTAAACATGCTACGAGATTTGTCAAAGTAACTTTTTCACGGATCGTGCTTGATGGATACGGATTGTACAAATATCTCTTTTCCGACACGAATCAAAAAATACTTAAAGAAGAGGAAATTTATAAGCAATGTTCAATTTCATCAGGGTTGTATACAATAAATTATAACGAATATCTTGCTTTTACTTATTTTCTAAAACTTGTTTCTTTGGCTACAGTAGGACCTCGATTCTGTCATAACCCTCAGTGGGTAGGTATTCCATTCCAGAATCGAGGTTATTCCAGAACAGAATCCATATTCCTACAAAGTACATTTAAATAAATAGTCGCGTTCCAATTTTTCTCACAAAATGGTATCCCAGGATAGAGTATGACAGAATCACGGCCTTACTATATATATATATATATATATATATATATTAATTGTCAATGTTGAGGTGCATTTTACGGTCCCAAATTGATATAAAAGTCTTGAAAATGCGATTTACAAAACTGCAAAAGATAGGATGAAACTATAGAGAGATCTTTAGAGGTAACCCCTCTGCAAGTCAAAAAAGTCACCCAAGTCAAAGAAATTGCATAACAACTTTTAGTTACTTGTGTTCAGCAGATTAGCACGGTAAGTATCCGGCTAATATTAACAGGCTGGATTTATTTTCCACCCCTTTGTAAACGACAGCGTCTAATGATGAGTAATTACACTGTAGGAATCTTTGATGGAGTTTAGTGTATGTGATGTATATAATATACAACAAAAGAAGTGTTCTTCGATATAGCCACTAACGTCATCGTGTCTTGGAAAGTGCCAATCTTTGAAAAGTATGAATATGGTGTAACGCAGGCTTGTTTACGGAATAAAGAGTATTTTCATTAGAGGAATATGCAAAGACTTGTTTAACCCGCATCTCGCTCATGGTCTTGCTTTACCACCTTTTGAAATAAACTTGCTTGCTTAGTGCAATTGAAAAGTTTATCTTTAGAGAGAGAAAGAGAGAGACCAGATACAGCGCCAGAAAGGATTAAATAAAAATGGGTGCTTCATAATTCATTCTCTCTGATGTATCTAGCGTCTTTAAAAGTAATTGTTTGTAGTTTTGGACTCTTTAATGATAAAGAAAGATAGATAATAGATACACCATTCTAGACACTCATGCAGAGGATATCGAGGCACTTAAAAGTGTACCTATTGTTCTATGTATTTACATTCTGAACGAATCCAAATATATGGCTTTTTTTTCTGTCTCTATTTCTTTTTTTGCATGACCTATATCAGCTTTAGTCAACAATGGAAAGTCATTATCATTAAAGTTAACTTAATTATTTATGATCTTTATATAAATTAACTTTATCAGGCGTAAAGTAAAAATGCTAATTGCAAGATGGCCAAGGTGTAAAGACATTCCCATATTTGACCTTTCATGAATAATCCTTAAGAGATAAATTCCACTGTATTTTAATGTATTTAAACAGTCAAAAAGCAACAATGAGCCTTCTTACAAAAACCAAAACGACAAGAAATATAAAGGATGTTGATTCTTTTACTATTGGTAAAAAAGTTCTGCCCATCTGATTAACTTAAAAATGTCTTTGAGCTGACTTTAAATTGTTTTTCATCTGATTTTCGTGATGAGCAACATCTATACAGTCACATATCTAACAATCAATAAATTCATGTCTGTCAAATAACAAGCCTTTTTCACCTGAGACCAATACAAGATGACCCAAAAAATAGGTATAGACCCATCATAAAAGTCTGATAAGTACATTAAACGCTTTGTATTAGCTATTCTCTCTGTCTACGATAAGACTGGCTTAGTTGATTTTGCTAGAGAACTTCATGCTTTAAACGTTCGTTTATTGGGTTCCGGTGGAACAGCCAAACTGGTGCGTGAGGCTGGTATCCCTATCGGGTAAGACGTAAAAAACCAAAAAAAAAGAGAAGGAGCATTTTTCTCATTCTTACTAGCGATGTGTCCGAGATTACCAAAGCTCCCGAAATGTTGGGTGGTCGCGTCAAAACTTTACACCCTGCTGTTCACGGAGGTAAAAAAGAAAAGAAAAGCTTGAGATGCTTGTGTAGATCATAGATATAACAATTCTTCCGTTAGGTATCTTGGCCCGCAACATTGAAAGCGATGAAAAAGATCTTGCCCAACAGCATATCGAGAAGATCGATATCGTTGTTTGTAACCTTTATCCTTTCAAGGAAACTGTAGCCAAGCCTGATGTAACTATCCCCCAAGCTGTCGAGGAAATTGATATTGGTAAGTCAAAAAGCAAAGTGTGAATCTATTGAAGATAAACATGGCTCTTCCTTAGGTGGTGTTACCTTACTCCGTGCTGCTGCCAAGAACCACGCTCGCGTGTCAATTGTATCTGACCCTAAAGATTATGCAAAGGTCATTGAAGAATTAAAGCAAGGACAAGTGACTCAAGAGACTCGCAACAGTCTCGCTTTGAAGGTTTTTTATTGACTTTCTATAACAGTGTCCAGAAACTTATTTCTACTAGGCTTTCCATCACACCGCTGACTATGATGATGCTATCTCTAACTATTTCCGTCGTCAATATGCCAAAGATGCTTCCATGATGCCCCTTCGTTATGGTGCTAATCCTCATCAAGCACCTGCTCAGATCTATACTAAGCATGGTAATTTACCCGTCACTGTCTTGAGCGGATCACCTGGCTACATCAACTTCTTGGACGCATTGAACTCTTGGGCCTTGGTTAAGGAACTGAAGGAAGCTACTGGTGTTGCTGCAGCTGCTTCATTTAAGCACGTTTCTCCTGCTGGTGCCGCTATTGGCCTTCCTTTGAGCGAAGTTGACCAGAAGGTTTACCAAGTTGATGATTTGAAGATGCCCTTGAGCCCTCTTGCAAATGCCTACGCTCGTGCTCGTGGTGCTGATCGTATGTCTTCTTTCGGCGATTTTATTGCTTTATCTGACAAGGTTGACGTTGTCACTGCCAAGATCATTAACCGTGAAGTTTCTGATGGTGTGATCGCTCCTGACTATGACGAAGAAGCTCTTGCCATTCTGAAGGGTAAAAAGGGTGGAAAATATTGCGTACTCAAGATGGATCCTGCTTATGAGCCTGAGGAACAGGAAGTTAGACAAGTTTACGGTTTATACTTGGAACAAAAGAGAAATAACTACAAGATTGATGCCTCTCTTTTCAAGAACATCGTCTCCAAGAATAAAGAGGTAAGTTGCTGTATATCTAAAATGGAAAAATTAACCAAGTGCGTGCATACATTTTAGCTCTCCCCTGAAGCTGTCAATGATTTAATCGTTGCTACAATTGCTCTTAAATACACCCAATCAAACTCTGTCTGCTACGCCAAGAACGGTATGGTTATCGGATTAGGTGCTGGTCAACAATCACGTATCCACTGCACTCGTCTTGCAGGTGACAAGGCTGATAATTGGTGGTTAAGACATCATCCCAAGGTATTGGCATTTGACTTCAAAAAGGGCACCAAGCGTGCAGACAAATCAAACGCTATTGATCTCTACGTAACAAATCAAATTGGCGAGGTGAATACATTATTACTATTATTGTTTACTACAAGAAACACTGACTTTATTTTCACTTAGGGTGTCGAGAGACAGGCTTGGGAGGCCAACTTTAACACAGTTCCTGAACCATTGACTGCTGAAGAACGTAAAGAATGGATGAGTAAGCTCGAAAACACAGTCGTTTCCTCTGATGCTTTCTTCCCCTTCTCTGACAATATCTACCGTGCACACCGCTCTGGCGTCAAATACATTGCTGCTCCTTCTGGATCTGTTCAAGACGAAGCTGTTATCGCTGCTGCTGATGCCAATAACATGGTCTTTGTTCATCATAACTTGCGTCTTTTCCATCACTAAACTTATTTTTAACATTCATCAATTTGAAAGCCCGTAATAAAGCTGAGAAATTTATTCTTTGAATGTTGGTCTTCTTTTGCGACATTATTACAACATGGGACAGACAGGTTCACAGCTAGAAGACATGGTCAACTCTTCAAACTGTAAATATAACCAAGGGTAAACATGATAAATAACCTTACGAATATCGTCTTCGTCTAGTTTCTGCAGAAGAGATTCAACGTCTATATAAACGCTTTATGAAGCTGGACAAAGACAAGTCTGGTTCTATAGACAAAGACGAGTTCTTGTCGATTCCACAAATTGCAAACAATCCTTTGGCTTCTCGCATGATTGCCATCTTTGACGAAGATGGAGGAGGTGATGTCGATTTTAATGAATTCATCAAAGGCCTAAGTGCTTTTAGTGCCCGTGGCAACAAAAGAGAAAAATTACAATGTAAACAAATATAGACATGATGCAAGGAGACAAACTAAATGCTGTATAGTTGCATTCAAGGTTTATGACATGGATCGAGACGGATACATTTCAAATGGAGAACTCTTTCTTGTTCTGAAAATGATGGTTGGAAACAACTTGAAAGACAATCAGCTTCAGCAAATTGTGGATAAAACCATAATGGAAGCAGATAAAGATGGTGATGGAAGGATTAGCTTTGATGAATTTTTGACTATGGTTGAAAATACGGATGTAGCAAAGCAAATGACACTGGAAAGTTTTTAAGCTTGAATGCACACTTTACATTAAAATTTTCTCATGCAACTGTTAATTTCGTTACTATGGCAACGGCTATGAAAGTAGTATATATACATTTTTATTTTACATTGTTATTTTTGTTTGTTTTTATGATATTCAATCAATTCCTTTTCAACCTTGCCATCGTCATCATATATTAACACACCCTGTTTCCATGTACCGTACTTGAGTCCAATAGCTTTATTTGCCTCATATTCTCTTGCTATATCTTCTGCATTTCCTTTCCAGTCGCGATACAGTTGCAAGTTTTGTCTACCGATCAATCGAATACATTTTACTCTTAAATCATTCGTAGACTACGCAGAGATATTAATAGACGCACACGACCAGCACTATAAAAAAATACCCATTTTGGCAATAGCTCCTTTGATATCTCACCAAAGTGACCAATACCATATTTTTCAATGCCTTCAATTAGCAAAGTCTTCTCGATCTCTGTCCATTTTCGTGCCTCTTCTCTTGGGCCTTTGGGCGGTCTAAAGTAGCTAGATACAAAATATGAGCATAAATAAAGGAATCTAATTCGATCCCTTACTCTTGATTGAGCGTGCCATCCGGATAGATCATATTCTTTGTAATCTCAAATTCGTCTCTAACACAAAATTTTAACCTAAAGCGCTTTACCCATTCTTGTTTTTCACGAATGAGTGCTTCTTCTGGTGATAATTGCTTTTCTGCTGTATCGTCAATCACCATGTTGATGTCCTCATTAACAACCATTATTTAAAAAAAATGTAAAGAAAAAAGAATATATGTGACTTTGCAGTTTATTTTCTATTTATTTTTCAAGTCGTTGTTGCTGTTCCTTTATACTGTCCAAGTAAATCTGCACAGATTCATTGTAACCTGACCACATGTTGGCTACAAGAGCAACATCTGCTGTATTATTATTTATTATCTAAAGGGAAGAAGAAAGATTAGTTTGACATTGGTTTACAAAAGAAACATTTACTTCAATCTTCTTATTAAGTTGTCCTATATTTTCATTCAATTTGCTCTAAAAGATTCAATGAGCTATATTGGCTAAATACTATGCATGGCTAACTTACAACGTTGATTATGATTCTACTTAAAAGTGCACTTTGCTGTTGATCGTGAGGACTTTCCATTATACAATAAATAAATAAATAAAAAAAAAGGAATAAGAATTACTTTTATTATTAAACAGTCATTATAGATATCAGAAGACAACAGATAAAGCACTAATAGTGGTAGCAATTACTGGCAGGAGACCAAGGTAGAGACTGTTGGAGCCACTAGTATGATTTTCATGTCCTGAAGAAGAAGTGCTGTTGCTACCATGATCATGGCTGACACTGGTTGCATCAGCAGCTGCTTGAGTGGCATTCTTGACTACAACTAAAGCAGGGGCAGGGTTATTAAGGCTATGAGAGTCAACACCAGGTTGAGGGATGCTTGTCCAATTAGTGGAGCCAACTTCACTATAAAATCAAAGTGTGAAAAGAAGAAAACACGGTACAAAAAGCATTTCTTACCAAGTTTGAACGACAGGGAAGTAATAAGTAACATTAGATTGAGAAGACAAATCAACCTTAGGAACAGAAATGACCAAAGGGAAATCAAGTGCATCTGTTGCTTTAAGATAACCACCATACCAAGTGATATTACTGAGAGAAGAATTAGAAGCATCTCTGTATTGCAGAGAAAGTGTCTAAATAGACATGAGTGCCAAGGTACAAGATAGAAACACTGACTTACCCAGTTTGAAACAGCTTGAGGAGAGATAGTAGTGATGTTTTCAGGCACAGTAGCAGTTACACTAATGGTAGCAGAGCCATTGCAGCCATGAGGAACGTGGAAAGCAGTGGTTAAGTTTTGACCAGGCTATGAAACTTAGCAAAGGCACTGCCCTTACGCGTGAATACAGATATAGCTTACCTCGACAAACTTGGGAGACAAAGAGACATGGGCGTCCACAAGATTAGAGACAAGGGCCAAGAGAGCAATAGTACAAAAGTGCTTCATGATTGAAAAGAAAAGGAATGAAAGAGTGTTTATGGATTTGCAATTGCTTTTATAGAATGTTGATCTCGTAGCGAAATACTCTCATTCTTGTCCAATCATCTTTTCTAAACCTTACTTGTTACACAGATGGTGGTAGTCAAATACCAGGAGAAAAAAGAAACTTGAGAAAGAAGACAGTTTTGAGTCAAAATGTATGTAAATGTATTTCATATGCCTGCCGTTGTTAATTCAAAATATAATATATCAAACATTCTTTTCCTCATCTTTTACATAAAACGCATACTCTGCGGGTTCAATTTAGCAAGTAACCTGAGCTATTAAAACATGATTCCAAAAATTATTACCAGTCCTCCAAATTGGCAGTTTAATATGGAGAGTGAATAAACGCAAAAGCTTATATGAGTCATTGCGATTCTTTCTTTACATTTCTTTATTGAGTCTAACGTTAGTCAACAAGAGTAATTTGGCTAGTTTTTCTTATATTTATTGGTATCTGTCTTTTAATAAAGTCACGCTATTAAAGGGTTTTTACGTATCATCATGAAATAAAGCCGACTATGTTTTCATATTAATAATGCAACGGTTGATATTTTGTAAATTTGACTTTTATAGCTATAAAGAAAAGGGACTATATTATATTCATTTATTTGTTTCACAAGAAAATAGCTTTCGTGATCCGAATGAACGTTGACAGGTATTTTGACTCATTTGCTTAATAATAATAATAATAATAATAATAATAATAGTAGTAGTAGTAGTAGTAGTAAGTCATTCTACTCATTGTTTATCATTATTACTTATGTACTCGAGTGGTGTGAATAAAAAGCCTTTGCTTTGCTAGAGAGTAAAGTCTATGATGAAATATTATTGTGTGATAAATCAATTAAAATATCAAGAGTCAAATATAAATTATGTTTGTCTCCTTGTTGAATGTTTTATGTTTGATATTTTGAAAATACATTTGAATGCCTAATATATAGTCCTTGTCTGACGTCATACAATACTTTTGCAATGTCATGAACTATAGTTGACTTTGGTAAAGAAAAGCGTACTTTAGATGAATTTATCTATATAATATAAAAAAGCAGAAGCTAATTTGTGTGTATGATATTAGTAAAATCGCATTTTATGTTTTATATCAAAGAAATCTCATTCTATTTGCTCAAACACATCATATACACTCTCTAATCTTTTTTGAAAGTATCCCACAATACGATGTGTATCTATTGTTTAAAGGCTGTTCCTTTTAATTGTTGTTTATGACATATTTGCCCTTACTCATCATAAAGGGTGAAGCTATTCAGTCTGTGGTAGCACGACGACGCACAAAAAGAGCGTAACGAGTCACAAGGGGCTAGCCTTGCTTTGTACTGTTTTATTTTATTTAGCTATAATCAAGCAGACCGTACTGTCCATCATAATTTATATGTCTTGTGTGCTGAAACGAGCTATAATCGAAAATAGTAAGAATGCTTTATTTATTTGAACACAAGGGTTATGTTTATACAAGACCATTGTATTCGATAGATCAATAAAGTTCTATAGTGACTGTATCAGCTATGATTTATTAAGAGGTTGTATTTGTTTTCTATGATATTAGATAGGAATGTTGCTATTATTATAGTACAAGCATTATGGATATTAAAAGAAAAAAGAAAAAGGAAATATACAAATTGATATAAATATATAAATACATAAAAAATCCATAGAATCGTACTATAACCGTTATAGATTGTCAAAATCAATACTCCTAAAGTCAATTTCTCGTTTAACCAACTCAAACACCAGGAAACCAACACTCGTAGCCGGGACTACTCTCACAACTGTGCTTCCAAATTCCTGATATAAAAACTTTCTCCAACTTCCTCCATTCAATTTAACCTGTGTAAGACATTGGTCTAATGTTCGTCTATATAAGCTTCTAACAGATTCGTGCCGATGTTTGTTTGTAAATTCAGATTGGCCTTCTTCAATATAAAAGATACTATGCACCTTTGATAATGGGTGATCAATCAGTTGATATGCCTATTAAAACAGCTAATCAGCTCAGTCATCTTCATATCAAAAAGACAAACACAAACCATAGCTGCTGTTGCACCAGCAAAAATGACAAATAATGGCTCCAACATCAACGGCGGTTTCTCTCTCTTTTCACAGCCATCAGATGGTGTAGGTCTGTCATCGTTTTCTATAGAACTCCATCCTGTCTCTAATTCCATAATTGTACTTGGAGAATCAACATGTACGCCATATATTTCATCCAAAAAATAATAGTAGCCTTGTTGCTTAACCCATTCAAACGTTGCAAAAAATAACCCACAGGAAAGAGAATCCTATGGAACAAATGAATCACATGAATACTTTGAATCATGTGCACCTTACTCGCACTAAGGTTAGTGTAAATCCACGGTAGGCACTGGCTATTCCTAGTTCTTTAAATGTTGACTTGGCAAACTGATACATAGAGTGATGCTTCCCTTCTAATAGATCATTCACTTCGAATCTCACTTTGAGTGAATCAAGTGGAGTGGCAATGATAGATTGTGCAGCACCCGCAAGACATCCTAAAAAGAAATGAGTAAACCCGGCCGGTATTAGAGATAAACACTATACAACCTGCAGCAAATACAGAAGAATATGGTGGAGGAGGATACGGTCTGTGAAGTTGGTAGGCACTCGGTGGGTGAAACATGGGTAATGCTGCAATATACGTGGTGTAAAGGACAGTGCCGATCAGTGTATTTGCAATTAGTGGAGGAAGTACATGCCGAGGAATAAAATTCCACTGGAAGTAGATTAGTAAAGAGTATACAAGAATAAAAGGCTATCGTACCCCTTTTGTTTTTACAGCATGCGAAATCATACCAATGGATGTATATCTAAAGGAAAACCGTTTGGCATTGGCAGCGTCTACGGGCATTAAGGCTCTTGCCATAACAAGATAATCTACTCGTAAAGGTCGAAACAGCTAATGAACCTGTATAAGTGTTGTTATATGAGCACCCTTTTCACTCTAACCTTGATTGGTGTCCTGTAGAATAAATAAAGGCTCTGCATGATGAGAGTTCTCGCAAAAGCAGTTGATCCACCGATCGACGTTGCTTCCCTTGCCTTTTTCCTTTTTTGCTGCAAATTCCCAGATGATAAAGTGTGCATGTATGGTGTTTGTAGAAAAGCAGGAATATTGTTCGAGTTGAGTATATATGGGTACCATCTCCTATGGCTATCACCTCCCTTGGCAACCAACTCTGAAGGAGTATCAGAGGGTGCCATGATAAGATGTCAACTGTAACAAATAGAGAAAAGGGTAATCAGCGTCAATCCCTCCCCCTTCCCCTTTAAATTTAAAGCCAGATATATCCTGTCACAAATCGTTGTAATTAATAAGGCACAATAACGGCCAACCAACATGCATCGAGATGTTAACATCGTATTTACTGCAGGTGGCAGCAATGTTATCAATTTGACAAGTGTCTAATCTGCCCTTACTATTGACTTTTCTGGTCTATGTTCGCTGACATTTTCCGAAATACCTGTCAATTCAATCATTACATCATTGAGTTTATAGACAAGGCTGCATCCTTTCCAAATAAAAGATAACGTTGGCCTTGATGTCTGTTAAAGTTCTTGAATAGTTACAGTTATTTCAAAAAGTAAAAGTCGCTGGGAAATTGATGTCATCGCTTTTAAGATGCTGGCCTCTATATTTCATATGAAGAGATCCTTGTATAAACCATAACGATAGTCAAGACTTTCAGACCGAAAGTTATTGACTCCACGCTGTCAAAGTTTGAGATTCATCTTTCTTTTCTGAGTCGTAATGACTCTGTTAAATGATCCACAATCGCTCATATTTCGCTGTCAGGTCTATATGACGTGCATCGTTTTTCCTAATACTATTATAAATTCAATGAACAACAAAGCTTTAAAGTGTTTCACAACACATAGCTCAACCTGTATAATTGTACATCCAATCTGTAGTCCGTATTGAACATGCAACATTGAGCTTCAAAACAGTTGCCTTACCTTTTGAAATAACTGTAATTGTGAAGGGCAATGTAAGGCAACTGCCATTTGAAAGTGTTTATTTGTAAGGAAATAAGTTACTTAAAGGCTTATCAATAAAATCTTATTTTGATCAAAGGAATAATTCTTCTCTCTTTACTTTAATAGAATCTCGTAATATGACTCGTGGATATGAATTACCATTTATGCAAGTGAAGAAAATTATTTTACCGATATCAAATACAAAAGAAATACGACACTTTGTATTGTTTCTTTTTTTTTTTTTTTGTTATATAAATTGATGCTGCGCAGTCATAAATATACAATAGCTGCTATATGGAGCAAACCATCCCTAAGAACAGTAAAACGATGCTATAGTTCTAAACATATCTTTGCACCCTATGACGACGAAAAAGAAGTAAACAGAAAAAAGGAGCAGCTGTCAGATGATAAACCATGGGATGGTGAAGAGTCTGTTAAAGATGCAGTCTTGAGAATGATTGTTGATAAATACCGAGCACCTTTACGAGTAGAAGGTGCAGCACGCCGTAATCTACCACAACCTCAACCTTATCCTCCTCATATAATGCAGCAATTTGCACAAGACAAAAGCCCGGGAAAAAAACAGGCTGAACGAGAAAGGAAAAACAAGGCGATGAAGCAAAACCGCTTAATGAATGCCAAGGATGCTGCACTGGATTATTCGTTGGGAAAGAAATATCCTACGACGGATGAAGGAGATTCGAATGTTTCGAGAAAAGAGTTTATAAGCATCAATGACATTGGATTATTGTGTGAAGAGAAAATTAGAGAAGCAAAGGCAAAGGGGGAATTTGATAATCTACCGGGAAGTGGGAAACCCTTGCAAGAAGATTACTTTAAGAATAATCCCTATCTTGATCAGACAGAGTATCTTTTGAATCGTATCGTCCAAAGAAACGGAGCAGCTCCTCCTTGGGTGATAATGCAGCAAGAGGTTGATACAGAGCTTAATTCTTTCAAACTACAACTTAGTTCAGTATGTAAAAGATGTATAGATGAGTTAAAGGAGGAAGGACGGCCTGTGTTGAAGACGACATTAGTGCAACGTTTCAATCAAGCTGAAAAATCTTTTTTTGAAAAACAAGTCAGCTCATTGAACAGCAGAGTGCGTAGTTACAATGTGATGTGTCCATCACCTGTAAGAAAGCAGCTACTGGAGCTTGATAAAGAATTAGCGAATGTCATGGAAAGATATGTAAAGTAGATAAACAAAATAAAATAATTGGCCTCAGGAGGATCAATTGGAAAAGGTTAACAATTTGTTGCGCATTTACTGATTCGCATCCATATTGTTCTCATCTTTGGCCAACAATACAAGGTTCAAATGGAGATGTCTGCTTTTGAAAAAATAGTCTTCTGAATATTTAAAGAAGTTGTGGGCTCAGACTTTCGACAAGGATTTTATCAAAAGTTGACACCTTTACTTCATTTCATGTATTCATTCATCAAATAAAATATTAAAGATTAATATGCTTTGTTATTTGTTATTGCTTTTCTATGCTCCTTTTTCTTCTTCTGCAACACTTCTTTCTCCGTCCTTTAAATAAAAGCCTCAATTTTTTTTTTTTTTCTGATATACTTTACTACTTTTTGTCAAGATGGCATTCAAGTTTAATTTCACGGTAATTGATACATTGGTGATTGAAAGCCTTGTATTGAATATTCTTAGAGTGATGATCTTGATTTAGAAAATGAAGAAAGTCAGCAATTACAAACATCTTTACACGATCTACACCTTGAGGATAACTCAGGGCAGCCACAAAAGCTTCCCAGCAGAGAATATGATATCCTTGTGAGTTTGTTTATTGTTTCTCTCGCTCTCTTTCGTATACTTATTTGTGTAGTCTTCTCCTTTACCACCAGTAATTCAAGCTGACCTGCTGCAAATACAAAATGTAGAAAAGCCTATTTATAAACGAACCTTGGCTGATGTTCGATTTCAAATTGCTCAACAAGATACACTTTTAGAAAATGAAACTGAAAGAGAAGTATTATCCATGTTGAGCTTGAGCGGTAATTCTGACTTGATCAAGGGTGTCTACGAAGGAGGCTTCAAGACCTGGGAATGTTCTATCGATATGGTAGAGTATTTGTCCAGTCTCCCTGAAGAGCAAATAAGCAACAAGAAAGTATTAGAAATTGGTTGTGGATCATCTATTCCAGCTATTTACCTTTTGACGACAAATAAGACAAATAGAGTGGATATACAAGATTATAATGAACAAGTGATACGTTATGTCAGTGTACCAAATATTCTTTTAAACTGTGTCTTGAACGTTCAAGAGAACACAGCTGTAAATAATGAAGAACAAGAGAAAGAGTCAAGCAGTGAGTCTGAAGAAGAAGATGATGATGAAGACGACGACGAAGAAAAGCGTATTGAAGAAGACCCAGTGACGTGTGATGCCGAAGCAGAAATTGTAGCTGATCAAGTACCAGCCATGTTACAACAAGTGAGTGCTCGTACAAGAGCATTTTTTGGTGATTGGAGTACATTGCCTGTATGTTGCATTTCATTCCGTGTGATTAGTTTCTAATACTTTATCAACAGGAACAATTAGGCGTTGATCAAGGCAAATATGATCTAATCGTGACAACAGAAACTGTATATGCAGAACATTCTTTACCTGACTTGATTAGAGTAATTCAAAAATCACTTAGAAAACCAGATGGTGTTTGGTAAGTTATGTGAACAATTATACTTATTAGACTAACTGTTCAAAGTTATGTTGGTGCCAAGACTGTTTACTTTGGTGTTGGTGGAGGCATTCTACCTTTTTGTACTCTGTTGAGTCAATCCATGGACGAAGATGGTGACAAACTGAAATATGAAAAAGTGTATGAGAGCGCACGTTCTATTAAGGGAGAAATTCTCAAGGTTACTTGGGAATAAATAAATATAAATAAAAAAAACAACAATTACACTTTTGTTGGCTATCTTTTTTTTTTTTCATCCAACTTGACATTTAATATATAAAATAAACTTGATATTTTTGATAGAAGATAAATGTGGTCAACATTTATAAATAACACGTAACTGATTTACTAATCATTTCTTTTACATCTCATTCTTTTGCTTCTTTTATTCTTTGTTGTCTGAGATTATCCTTTTTCTATCAGTGTAGAAAGTGAGGAAAAGAAATAATAATATTTGATTTATTGGTTGAACAAAAGATTTGCACTTACCAGGGATTAAAAAGTACAAATATAGTAAAAACGCATGCTTCAAATCAACGAATTTTAACCAGATTTAGCTTAGAGACGGATGTTTGATTTATATTTCTCTATTTAATCAAAAGAACTATGAGATTTGTAAGACAAAGAACAGGCCAAGATTTTTATGTAAATCTGTCATTTAATACCGCGTGTTATCTCCTTATAAAAACCAACACTTTTCCCTTTTCTTTCCCTTTCTCTTTCTTTTTCTTTTTTATAATGAAGTCGTCTATTATTATTGCATCTCTAGTCTGTTTATTCACCACAACTGTAAATGCAAAAGCATTAGATCTTAGTGACTATAACCTTTGTCAGATACAAGGTGACTCATCTGACTGTGCGTTTGCTTGTCAAGAAATGGTACAAGGAAGGGGTGCATGTATATTCAATAAATGCTACTGCACAGAAAAATCAGAAATAGGAAAATGTGATGATGATGATCATGAATCGTGCGACGCTCTTTGCCAAGATATGTCTTCAACTTTAATAGGATTCTGTATGGATGGACAATGTAGCTGTATCAGTTAATCATTACGAATTCTCTCTCTCCACATGTACCATAATAATGATAATAATAATGATAATAATAATAGTAATAATAATAATAACATGTACATATCTATTTTCCAATTAAAACTTGTAATCTCGATATTCCCCCAATAAAGGAAGCTAATTGTAAACAACAAAATGTTGTCAATGACTGCATAATCCAGTTACCTTATTATGGACATTTTATTCATTAATTTACCTAAATCACAATTCTTCTGTCTCTACAACTAAACCACAAGTTGAACATTTCTGTACCGTCTTTCCTTCAGAATCGCGTATTGTTGATCCAAATTCATGTTTATGCGGTCCTTCCTGTCGTTTTCTTTCCTTAGTCGAAGTCAATGTTCTCCTTCTTAAATCTGCCAACTTCTCCTTAAATTTCTTCTCTTTCTTGGCCTTTTTTTGTGCCTCTCTTCTTTCATATTCAGCATCCAATCCTTCTGGTCCATCCCATTTCTTGAAAGCATACGCTTCTACCTAATACACTAAATACTTTTGGGCATGTACAATAATCACCAATTTACCATTTCTCGAACATATAGCATCATATCATTCCATGTTGATTTATGAGGGTTTGGCTTTGACCAATGTGGAAGTAATTCCGTATCCTTCAATTCAGCTATTTAGAAAATAAGTACAAAGTAACAATGTTGATTGTGCTCCTTACGATCCGTAAGTAAGTAATCCTAAGTAACTGTTGAGTAAAGCTCTCCTTGTCTTTGATTTGCATGAATACCTCTTTAGCCTCCGTTTTAGTAATTAAGCTGTATTTTTCTGGATACCTTTCTTTACAGATCGGACACAGATTCATATGAAACACATTAAAAAAGACAGGGTCTAGGTCTATAGAGCCGCATTCTTTACACTTTGGATTCTCTGATGGATCCGCAGAGGGTGCTAGAGAATGGTAGAAAGTAAATGTGTTAATCTATTGTGTCGATAGTACAATTATGATAAAGTTTACGATAATATGGCTGAGCTACATAGCGATTCTCTTCCTTCTCTTCCTTTTGCGTATCTTCTTCTACGATAAATCCTGCCTTGGAGTCTTTCAAAGTACTTAGGTCATATTCATAAAAGGACTTTATCCATCTTGCTCTTTTCAATGGTTTCTCGTCTTTCTTTTCTTCTTGTTCTTTCAATTCTCTTTTTGCTTTTAGCTTTTCAAGTGCTCTAGCTTTATTAGCTGCTATGCGTTGCAATTGTTCTTCTGTAAGAGTAGGTAATTCTGACATTTGAAAAGAAAAAGAAACCGTTCAAAAATGGTTACTGCGCATGAATGTGACTACTTAAAATGCATGAATGCAATAGTGCAAACTTGGTGATGAAAAATATACACCAGTTTATTTTAAGCATTCTCATTGAAAGTTATTCCATTAACCTTATCATCAACTAACTTGACAGTCCTCCTTGGTTGCTCAGTCTGCATGCAGTTAGTGTCGCTGATGGGATGTTTTTTTTTTTTTTTTTTTTTTTTTCCGAATGATGAAAGGAAGTCTACTAATTTCTTAAATTTGTGAACAACAACTCTATCAACAATAGTAGACATAAGTAAAAATATAAAAATACTAATGAAAGCAACAACTGAACTGAACTTGTAAGGGCTTGACAGTGATCAAAATTGCACAGCTTGGTGATATATGGGATGGTGTCGGGGGATAATCCCTTCATCCGTCATTTTTGAACTGCGTACAATAACTGTGTGGCTATGGAGTTGTTGGCTAATCACTTCAATGTATTTTATATTTAATGGGCGGGGAAGAGGTGTTTTTCGTAGAGCTTCTTCGTCTTCTTCATATCTACTTGTACGTTTGCCTCAATAGCATCAGAAGGCATATATTCACATGAAAAGACAATACTGAGCTGATTATTAAAGAGAATGAGGTCTACTTTAATATCTTTCATCTTTTTCGAGTACTTGATATTAGTAGCTTAACACTCTGTTCTATATGAAGCTCCAACGGTAAACCTTTTTTGTCGCCAGGCTTCATATATATGGACTTTAATTACTGCCCCTGCTAAACGCAATAATAAATACAAAAGATATTTGTCGACGTGCCTCTACATAATCTTTTTTGCGAGAACAAGAGAAAGAAAGGATGCTCATTATTACAAAGAGCGTCTTTTATATAGTAACAGGCTTAAAGTAGATCAAGTATCAATCTACTGCAGAAAGATAAAGAAGGGGATTTTCTAACACTTGTCCGATTTACACTAGCATTTTGTGGTTTTAATGCTTTTCGGTCAAGAATGAATGCTTTCAAAAGGTCAAACTGCTGTTCAAATTAGAAAAAGTATAGTTGCCTCATTGACATTGCAACTACTTTGCTTTCAACGCTTTACCTTGATTTTCTCGAAATACAAAGAACTCACTTTTCAATTAATAAAACTTTTCGCTTTTATCCAAATTCTTCTCATTTACATAGAAAACATAATAAGGATGATTTTTTTTCTTTTATTAACAATTAGCAAAAGAAAAAAAAGCTTATTCGCGGTTGGCACGGCCTATTGATGCATGAATATATCAGTCTATATCTCCTTTTAATATAGCTTTCTTTATTTACCGAGACCACCACGGAATTCAGGCTTGAAGTCACCGGAAGCACCTTCCTTACGTCTGTAGTTGTCACGGTCACCACGGGGAGCACGGCCTTCACGGTCACCACCGACTGATAAATGATGAGCAACTCTTATATTCCACACATATCTTTGTTATAACTTACATGTACGACGAGGAGCAGAAGCAGGACGAGCGGTCTTCTTTAAGGTGGCAGGAACAATTTCTTGGGGCAAGTGAAGGTCTAGGTTCGATTAGTGTTTGTTGCATACTATCAGACATCAACTTACATTCACGGAGGTAGTCAATACCCTCATCAGTAAGGGTATAGTAATACCATTGCCAAGAGAATTGAGTCTTGACGAGGCCCTTGGAGGTCAAGGATTGCATAACCTTGATGACTTCAAGGTTGGGAACATCAAGTTCGGTGTGCTTGGGAGCATTGTAGTCTTTGGGGGCAACGAGGGCACCATCTATTGTTTGTTTGTAGATGTTTAATAATGTTTTATATAAAAAGCTGTCAATGTCATGTATTATTTACCCTTGAAAAGAGCTTCGTAAATGACCTTTCTGTTCTGCTTACTGACAAGCATTATATTATACTCTAAGAAATGATTGAATTAACATGAGAACAATACAAAGTTTGACAAGAGATTATTATAGAAGGGATACAATGTCGATTATATTGATAAGAGTGCATCTTTCGTTTCGCATCCGATGATACTGAACACATTCATCCATTGATCCATCCATATGATTCTCTTGTCAACCTTGGTGTTATAATCAACTTACAATACGACGATGAAAGAGGGGGCTTGTCAAGGTTCCACTTCTTTACCATTACATATGCCCAACTATTTGGCTACCTGCGTTGCTTGCTTGCAGTTGAAACTCAGTGTCCGGCCGTTTCGATATTCCGAGCACAGCACGTGACTTGATCTTGAATTGAGGAGTGAAAAAACAAAACCACACTTGAAATGCTCGAGAGAAAACACCATAATAAATTATTCTAATAATGTCTCTTTGACTCTATTAGAATGCTTTATTTCCATTTACTGGGCTCTTTTCTTATTATTTCCACAAGATATTTTATCATTTTCAAGATCAAATATTTTTGTATAGAAATATCAAAGCTTTTGTCAATTCAATGCGTAAGGGGGCGAATAATCGCTTTATCTTTATTCTTTTCCATTCCAATCTTTGTGTAAACTGATGATTTTCAAGAGACAAAAGGCAGTCTATGATTGGAGGAAAGATGATTGTTGTAAAAAGGCACAAAAAAGATTTGCATAAAGAACACGAATTTTTTATTATTACAAAAATTTTTTTTTTCTTTTCTTTCAACTTTACAATAAAAATTTGACATGTCAAATCGCTTTCCTTTTACTAAATTAGCTCACAGTCCAGTTAAGCCAGAGCTTGTGTTGACTAATGGAGAAGACTATTTGGTACTGAACACGAGGTATAAACTATAGAACAAGAGTATAGAAAAAGACGTCTTATTGTCCAAAAAGCAACGGTGAAATAATAAAGTCTCTCTCCACCGACAAACTTGAGAAAGACACTGTTCATGATGATTTTCGCAGTATGAACTTTAATGAAGATGGATCATTATTTGCTGCTTCAGGTGAAAACAAGAAGATCTGTGTTTGGGATACAAAAGATTGGTCATTAAAGCTGTCAAGGTTAAAAAAAAGAAGCTATTACTTAAAAAATAGATGAGACTAAAGATTAAGTAGATCTGCACACAAACGAGTGAATGCCCTTCAATTCGATAGCAAGGCTACTACTGTTGTTGTAGCAGACAAATTTGGTGATGTTTACTGGTAATTCATGTTTGTGTACGTGGATATATATATGCAATATTAACGGGTTTGTAGTCATCCAATGAAAGAAGATAATGAAAAGTTGAATCCTATTGTAGGCCATGTTTCAATGGTTACTGACATGGCGTTGACACCAGATGATAAATATGTGATCACATCAGATCGTGACGAACACATCAGAGTGAGTCGATATCCCAATGGATACAATATAGAAGCCTTCTGTTTAGGACATACAGAGTAATATAAATCATATAGCAAATCGAACCTTTTCTCAATATACTTTAGCGTTGTCACTTGTGTTGATATCTTGCCATGGAACAAAAATTTATTAGTATCTGCTGGCGGTGATGGAACGATTAGAGTCTGGGAGTATGTCTCTGGCAAGCAAATTCAGTGTTTAGATCTCAAGGAACAAATCGAACCTTATAAGCCTGTTGTATGTGTCGTTAATAGATACACATGTAAAAAAAAAAAAAAAAACTAATCGTCCTTAGGCTGCTGATGCCAATTCTGAAGATGCCATTGTTAACCGATTGACTTTTGATAGCAAAGATAAACTTGTCGTGGTTGGTTTTGCAAAGTAAAGGGAATATAAACACCTAATATATAAAACTCATCATTTTTGTGTAATTAGAGCAAATGCATGTATCGTCTTGGAATGGAAAGAAGATGCATTCTCATATAAAGATACTCTCGTCACACGCTTACCCATCCTTGACATCGCCTTTGACCTCGAACAAAAGCTCTGGGTTTCTCTAGATCCTAAAAACAATGATGATAACGATTTAATCTCCGTTTTCCGCTTAAAGGATAGCAAGTTTGAAGCTGTTGAATCCAATGATGGGCTTGTCAAACAGGTGAATGTGACTCCAGTGACAAGAGTAAAAGTTATGCCTGATCTTTACACAATCTTTGGCCTTCGCAAGTTCCTTGATCTCCCAGAGAACATGGACGGGGAAGAGGGAAAAGGCAGTAAGAAAAGAAAGACGGAATAATAGAATAAACATGATTGATTTTCGTACTAAGCAGTAAATTAATCTTGTGCACTTCATGTTCAGTGCTTTAAGATTCCATATTTATAGAAAACGTTTTGACTTGTTTATTTGAAGAAGATAGCATAAAAAAGAACATTAATGCTTTGTATGTCCTCCTTTTGAGCCTTTATGCTTCCGACCGAGCATACATTTTTTTTTTTTTTGGCAGCCTTGTTCAATAGGACAAATTGGTGGTGCTGAACAAGTAGACAATAAAGATATTTGTACGTTCATGCATATTGTACTTGTACATGTCAACCAAGTTGGAGGCTGGCAAATTAAGTATGGAATAATAATGTCTGCTACTGATCCTCTGAACAGGGCTCAGGCACTATTCATTACGTTTTAGGAATAAAGTAATAGACATTTTCATCAACAAACTGCCTGCGTAATGTAAAAGAAGTACCAAGCAAAGATCAGATATTCATATGTATCCCCTTATCTTGTTACTGCATGTATCAGTGAGTGTTACGAAAAGAGCTTTATTATTATACTTGAAATGCTTTTAGCTTCAAGATTATTAAAAAGAAACAGAATATACAATAGGAAAGAAATAGTTTATTGTTTACTATAGAAGCCAATATAAAGATTACCTAAAATGTACCTAAAAAAAAGAGAGAAGAAAAAAGTCAGTACACGTCCCATAGCCCACAAATTTAAAAGAGTTTGGTTGTTGCTAGTTGACGTTCCAAAGAAGGGTGCTCACCTTCAAAAGGAACTCTTCTCCAGACAGATCAGCTACACTGCAGTGCAGGCGATCCCCCATTAGTACCAGTCAGATAACCAGTCCAATACACCTAGGATCAAAACAAAACAAAACAACCAAAAACACCTAGGACGAAAACAAAACCGGCGAATAACGCCTAGACCAAAAGATATAGGCAACGAGGCCATATTATTGAATATGATTCAACAGTGATTTGTCAACTGGTCATATCACAGATAACTAAGCTACTAGAGCACACTATGAAAGCTTCCTTAGAAGAGAGGGCCATAAGCTTTACCACAGACGCACTATCTATTGACTTTTTGGGGACTGTCCGGAGGACCCCTTACTTTGTGTAATAGCGGGATTAGAGTGGGCTTCAGGCTTCGTCAGGAAAGGGTCCGGTAAGCTTCCATAGTGAGATGTTCGTGAAGAACCTGGACATATACAACCAAAGCATCTTGTGTACTGAGTAAGTTTTTTTTTTTTAAAAAAAAACTTACCAAAAGACCAAGAGACCAAATGAATAGTTCGAAGAAAAAAGATGAGAAAAGAAAAGAAAGAGAAGAAAAAAGAATGCGTTCACCCCCTTTTATTTGTTTATTTACAACAAGACAAGTTATGGATTACACCAAGTCTTGTCGTAAACTGTTTCGCATTCTTTATGACTTTAACTTATTAAGATGATCTTTTAAGTAGCTAATGCTCAGAGAGCATCATTCATGCAAATTATGCAGTAGAGAAGTTGAGTTAAAGTGCTCTATTTAAAATAGCTTGAATTTAGTCAATATGATAAATACATCCTCTATCTTTGTTCAGTATACAAGACGCCGATAGAGTACAGTCTCGCTATTGTCAGACAAACTAGAGGATGCACAAAATACGTGCTTACGCAGAATTTTTGGTGATTCATCCAGGTCCTCTATTAAAGTAATGCTACAGCTAACAAAGCTGCCTACTATGACAGAACGTGTACATATCCTTCAAGCACAATTTCTTTTACGATCCTTGTCACTGTCGGATGACACTCTTCTGGCATGTCTATTGCCACATATACGCCTCTCGAAAAGTCATTCCCAGTGGTATGCTATATCAAAAACTCCGCTGTGAAAACGAAGTACGCAATACATTAACTGCTTAGATAAACGGCTACTAAAGAAACTACGCTTACAATACCTTCAAGACAATTTGGAGCAACGACATGCTGCGCGTAACTCTGGTTTCCTCTCGCTATGTCGCCCTAAAATTTCTTTGGACCCAATTCTCTGGTTACCGATGTCAAGAATAGACAGAAACCGCTACGTACGCTGGCACCTTGGTTGGTTGCCCGGCTATAAAACCGTCCTTTGTACTCGTCATCCGTCAGGACTCTTTACAAAACAACATGCCATCTACTGCATCAACATGCATCACCGGCTGCAGATACCGGAGACTACCACTGATCCTCTGTCTTTTCTTTTAAATCGACTGCCCAACTCCAAACCGCATTCCAGTCAGGCAAAACTATTTTGGTCGTCCAAGTGGCCCATACTTTGCTCTATTTTACAAGAGATGGACTATCTCTATCACAAGAAGGTGCCGCTACAACCTACCAACCCCAGGAAGCCATTGATTGACTGGCTATATAGATCCCGCCAAAAGTGCTATTAACGCTTGTTCCGCTATCCTTACCGCCAAAGCATTTTTACCCTCGTACCCAGAGGGGTTTTTAGCTACCTGCACCACCTAGAACTGACCAGGGCAATACGATTTTGTAAAACATCACGTGCCCATTTCGGTTTCATTACTTATAAATAAAAATCTGTTTAATCGAATAAAAAAAAGATACACAGCAGTCCAATTGATTTGAGCCATAGTAAGTGATGAGCAAAACTGGTCAAGTATACCAGGAAACTATGGAAATAAGAAAAAGAATGATACAACAGGGCTTAGCAATACAAATGAAAGAGGAGGGGACATGAGAGCACCTTTTTGCTTTCTATATTTAGTTTTTGAAAAGGGTATAAATAAATAATTAATTAGCTTTCCTTTTTTCCCTTTATTATAAAATGTTTTGGAAAAAGAAGGATAAAACCAAAGAAGAGTCAACGAACCCATTTGACACTAGTTCTGTAGCCTCTTCTCCTGCTCCCTCTTACTCTTCTACTCCTTCTGCTGCTCCCTCTTATAGTTCTGCACCACCATCAGACTATGGTCGAACAAACAGTAACAGAGATGAGTTATTTGCTGGGGCACGAAGCAACAATTATAACCAAGATGCCTACTCATCTTCAAGATTGGGACAAAATAACCGAGAACAGCTTTATGATGAAGAACAAGATGAAGAAGTTGAAGTGGCTGGTTTAAAGCAGAAAATAAAGAATGTCAAACAAGACAGCTTGGCCAGTACTCGTGCTGCCTTACAACGACTTCACGAGACAGAAGCTACTGCAGCCAATACGATGAACATGCTTGGAGAACAGTCGAGTAAGCCCAAGTTGATACAGTCATGGTCAAGTATATTGACATAAAATTCTATAGCTCAAATTGCCAATGTCAACAGACATTTGGATATGTCAAAAGCTTACTCTGACAGAGCAGCTAATCAAGCAGAAGAGCTGAGACAATTAAATCGATCCATCTTTATACCTGTTGTGTCTAATCCATTCAAAAGAAAGGAAAGAGAGAAAAAAGAATTAGAAAGGCTTCAACAAGATCATGCAGAACACATGGAAGAAAGAGATAGAATCCGTCAATTTGAATATGAAACCAAGGCACGCATTGAAGAAACGAATAGAGCGAATGAAGGCCAAAAGAATATTAGGTCTGCAGGTCGTAGAGGACGTAGTGAAGCAGACCGTCGACGATATCAATTTGAAGCTGACTCAGAAGATGATGCCATTGAAGATGAAATTGACCAGAATCTTGATTTAATGGGAGATGCTCTTGCAGGATTGAAGAATATGGCCATCACAATGAATACTACGCTTGATGATCAGAATAAGCAACTGGGAAGAACGATTGATAAGGTGGATCCATTAAGCAGAAACTTGATCAAGACAACCGACAAATTAAATAGAACAAGGTAACACACACGCAAGAGTATTATTTGTGCCAGTGTAGCTGTTTCTTTTTTTTTTCTTTCCCTTTCTTTCTCTCTCTCTTTGTAATTAAACAATATGAAAGATGAAATAAAAGACATTGTTGACAAATATAAAGAAAAGGATACCTCAAAAGGTTATTATTATAAATAGTCTTGTCTATTTATTAACATTACTACAGTCATTGTCATATTTCAAGCTATTGGAAATGCACCCATTTTAAAGCAAAAAGTATTTAAATTAACAGCTTCCAACAAATTTCAAACAGTTATACAATTCCTAAGAAAAGAACTTAAATATAAAGGTTCAGATCCATTGGTAATAAAGAAAAAATGATAAAGACTTGTATTATATGCTTATAAACATTCGTCTAGTTTCTATACATCAACAGTTCCTTTTCGCCTTCACCTGATGAAACAATATCCAATCTTCATAAAGTAAAAACATAAACATAAAGGAAAAGAAGATAAATAATGCTTTTTTTAGTGCTTTAATACCGATGGACATTTAATCGTCAATTACTGTACAACTGCAGCTTGGGGATGAAGCTAAAGATAGTTTAATATACACAACAAGTGATGACACATATACTAGAGTCATAATGTAAAAGAAGGAGGGGGTAATAAATTATATACACAAAATTAGCATGAAGGTAAAGGAGGTAATGGTTGTTTGGGAGGGGCAGTCAAGGGGGTAGGAGTGCGTCTACCAGATGATAATGAACTGTGTCTATTAGAATGACCTTGACTACTACTACTACTACTACTAGTTGATAATGTAGAGGACGATCTCTTCTTTTTGAAAAGATCGTCTCTTCCATTCAGCAGTTGAGACAGTAATTCCCTTTTATTCTCTAGTTCAATTGTTTGTAGTTCAACTTGTTCTTTTAGTAATGATTGATTCTGTAACTTATTTTCTAATGTCGTTATTAATTCATCCTGCTTTTGAATCACTTGCTTCAGTTGTTTGGTTTCTTGTCTTTGTTGTTCCAAGTCATTGACGTATTTTGCAATGGTCAATTGAATGCCCTTTTGTATTTCATTTTCAAGATTCATAATGTGATCATTGTTGCTGTTGTTGTTGTTATTGTCATCAAATATAATCAACTCGTCTCCTTCTTCTTCATTATCTTCTTCGTCAATAATATCTTCATAAACATGTATTAAGTCTGCCATGAATGCATCATTCTTTTGTTGGTCTTGCACAACTTCCTTTTGACTTATAGCTGGGGAAGGTGGCATGTGCTGCTTTAATTGTTGTTCAAAGTAATCTCTTTCTTCTGATACTTGTTCAAGCTTGTTGGCCAAGTACTCCACTCTGATCTCATAATCACGTACTTTGGTCGCTTCTCTCTCTAATGTGGTTATGTATTCTTGTGATGCATTATATTGATCTAGTAATTGCTGATATAATTCAACGATCTCTGCTGATATTGAATCAACCTTGTCCATATCTACAGTTGGTATAATCAATTCTTTTTTTTTAGACTTGGTCAGCTTTATTTCCTTTTGGATCGATTCTTTCCTTTCAATCTTGATCTCTTTGGGTTTAATCAATTCCTTTTGTTCAGATTGAGTACTACTTGTGGGTGACGTTGCTGGTGAAGGTGGAAATGCTTTATTGATCATGACTGTCTTATTCGTGTTGTATTTTGGTTTGGTTATTGTCGTATCCTCAAAACCAGCTGATTTGTTTAGACGCGCAACAACGTCTTGAATGCCCATGTTTAAAAATAAATATGAAAAAGGGAGAAAGAAAGACAAGAAAATACCACTGACAAACAAAAATAAGCCCTTCTAGGCTCGTGTGACATGATCCGAGAAATCTTACTAAAGAGGGAAATGAAAAGTGTGCTCATCTTGTCTACAAAAGAATATAGTTCCTCTTTTTTTTATGTTTATATGGCTTCCCCCTTTTTCTTTCTCCTTAAATAACTTTAGGCGTCGGTCCGATTCATTCCTGATACCTTTTATCATTGATTATTCCATAAAAAGAGTGTATCGAAATGTTTATTTTTTTAATATTTTCCTACTAATTAAATACCATGCATGGACCTATTCTTGAATTGGTATCGTAAAAGTATAGTATGCCTTCAAATTTTTTGTCTGCCAATCAAAACTCCCTGTTACCATTCACACAGTTGCCGTAGTGGAAGGTGAAGATGAGGTGGTCACCCGCCCTGGAAAATTTGAATGGCTAAGATCATTGGTTTTTCCCACCCAAAAAGAAGCATAAAAAATGATTTGAGCGCGTACAAAAGATCTAAAGAAATAGACTAGAAAAAATTTTTTATTATATATTGTTATCTAAAAATAAAGCGTGGCGTAAAAGAGCCTATTATCACCTTATCTTCACCCTTCCACCACGGCAACTGTATGGTTTTTATGGGAATAAAAAATAATACTGGAATAAAAAGTATTCCTTATTTTTTATCTTTCTTTAATATAGGCAGTCCAATTCATTCTTTTGCCCCTTTTTTTTTTTTTTTTTTTTTTTTTTTTTTTTTTTTTTTTTTTTTTTTTTTTTTTTTTTTTTTTTTTGCTCTTTCTTCTTTGAACTTGGCAACGAAATTCATTGCTGCTTCATACTTTTCCCTATTACCAGAATCTTGAGCGACTTCAGATGTTTCAGCCTCGAGCAAATCATCATTCTCATCGTTATCGGTCACAACTTTATCGGATGAGTCTTCAGCAGTAAAACAATCATCATACTTCCTTTTTGTCATGCACATTATAGCTTCGACCAGTTGCGGTTGATTAAGTGAGTTCGCCAGAGTGAATGATCGATCATACTCCGTGATTTGACTGCCAATTGATTTTATTGGTAAACGTACAATATCTTGAGAATCAATTTGATGATGATGTAAAGCTAGGATATATAGATATTGCATAGTAGGATCACCACCACATGGATTACCAAGAGTAGATGTACAGCAACTGCTTAGAAATAGTCCAAGCGCGACTAGTGGATTTAATGGGGTTGTCAAGTTTTGAGTTAAACTATCTTGACACAGAATGAAGCACTCTGCTGCCCATGGTTTACAAAGTTAAGGGTAAATACCCGGGAGCCGACTATCTATGGTATCATCTTTAATTTCTTCATTAAGTGTTCCAACACATACAACAAGTAGTGTTGTAGGCAGCTTTAATTGTAATTTAAAAAGGCAGTTAAGCCGACAACTTGTGAATTAGATCCTTTTATTAAGAAGAGCTGAATATTATTAAATTAAGTTTGTGTGTGAGTTTACTTAGGTAGAGAATCTATGATTGCTATTTATATTATTGTCGTCACTGACATTATTTATGCTTATGTTATTATTGTTATTATTATAAGTTATTCTTTTCAGATGCGATAGAGGAATGTAAAGTAGAATGTATGCTCTACTGTAAGATTATACTCGAGCTATTATAATAATTTATATCAAACACGTCAACGGGTCCCATCCTTCCACTCGCAGCTGCCGACGAAATAATCATCATCTGTACTTGTCAATGCCTCAGTAATATAATTTAATACTTTTGTATCTTGGACAGTTCGTTTTGACACCTGGTCTTTTCCAGGCGTTAAATTTGTTGGTAGAGACATGTTTAATAGTAATCAGTAACGAAGGATAAAGAAACCGTAACCTAACCAAAAGAAGTTTGATTTTTATAGCATTCATTCCATCACCCAATAAGGAAATAAAACGTATAATAAAAATGTCGTCTTCAGTTCACTGTAGATTAAACATGACATTTGAGGTATACTAAGTGATACAACTGGTATTGAAGACAGAAAAAATAAAAGCAACTATTCGTCAATGTCTACTAGCTTGGATATTTTCTTATCGCCATGCTCTGCTCCCCTTGTCATTGGCATTAATTCACGATCTATAAGTGAAAATGAAGTTGGTATATCTATTTCGACCGCATCATTATCATGCAAATCTTGTTGTTGATGTTCTGCAATCAGAGAACTAAGTCCCGCTAATATATTTCCTGTTGTATTCAAAAACAGTCCCGAGTCTCTTTGTGATGAAGGTAATTGAAATGGCTCGTCATCTCTATCCAGCAGTTGTGAAGCCATAGAAATGCCTCTAAACACTGAGCTACGACGTTTGTTGGCATTGTTGTTGCTGTTGTTCGTAACCGTGCTTTGGTTTGAATGACCACTGTGTGTACTTGGATGAGTATAGACAGCATCCTCACGAGCAGAAGATGGATTAACCGTCGGCAAGATTAAAGAAACACGTTTCGAAGCGCGTAAGAGATGTTGTTGTTGCTGTTGTTCGGATGGCAACTCATGCTCGGGTAGCATAATGGCTGTATGACTACTATCTGCGCTAATGGATAATGCAGGGTGCATACGTTTGGGTCGTTTGGAAGTAATGAGGTATACTCCGAGAAATTCAATGGCACATCCAGCCATGAATCTTGATAACTGTTCAAGGCTCATACCATCAAAGTCATGATAGAGTACAGCACTTCCGATAATAGCTGAAATCGTAAACAGGACGAATTGGGTAGGTATTACTTCTGTTGAATCAAATCTTTGAAGTGCCTTATTTAGATACTTGATCTGCAAGATGGCTGTAACAACCAGAACGAGTATGAGTAAGTAAGAAACAGGGTACCTAAGAGAGCAAAATAAAATGAATGAATAGTTATTAGAATCAAGTGTTAACTTACGTAAACATCTTGAACAATGTCAAGCTGAGTAAAGATGCGACACTTTTAGTAGAAAGGACAGTGTATCCACCTAATGAATAGAATAAGAGAAAGAAAAAAGTATAAAAGAATCTGTATTACCATAAATTGCTACTAGTCCCAAATCAACCATGATACTTGAAGAGCCATGGATAGGAGACAGTATGGTTAAGATAGTAACAGTGATGCCTGTAAGGATAAAATAAATAATCGACTGTGTTTGTGTGATTGCATCCATGATGAGCTCAGGTGACAACTACAAATGCGTCTATTTAGTAATCAAAATAGTCTCTTCGTATCTCTTCTTACTGCGACTTCTTCAGAATTCGAGCTAAGCACGACAATAGCTGCGCCTGTTACTGCCAAAGTGACACCGATGAGGTCCCTTTTTCTAAATACTTCTTTCAACATGACTGGTGCTAATATAGCGTTTGATACCAATGTCGTTGTTCCTAATGGTGCTATTGTTGATGCAGGGGCAAATCCGTATGCTAAACAGCCCATTTAATTTGCTTGTGTTTGACTGATATTTTCTATACTCTTACCAACAAAATTGCCAACTTCACCTAAAATCATCAAGGTTATTCCCAACCACCATAGTTTTGATTTTAAATAGTCTGTATTATCTCCTTTGTCGTACTCCTGAGCCATAATAAATTTCTGTCGTTCAGTCAACTCTTCTTCAGACTGTGAATTATTGTTATGACTATTGGGTACAGTTACTGAAGATTCAATCGACGACCTCGGTGAAGAGTATCCGTCATCTGGGAAAAATCCGCTAGATGGTATCCATTGTGGAGATTCATCCATATTTGAAAAGTAATTGGCCATTTGTTTTTCTTGTATTTTATTATGCTATCATAAAGAAAGAGAGAATGAGTACCCTATGTTTTTAGCTTTCTTTTTCTATTTTTACCGCTCTTTTTTGTAAGTTAAGGGCAACGGATATCAATGCCTAAAAAGAAGAGATAATCTAAGTGACTTATCGTTTTAAACCGAGCATTATCAGATATTTACATTGCCACAAATGGATACTAATACACCAATAAACGTATTAAATGCGACATTATCTATGTCTTCTTGCTCTTTAGTGTCCATCCTTTTTGACGTTCAAGCAAGCATAAAAAAAAACAGAAAGAAAGAACGCATCTGACGAATAGAGTTTAAAAAAGTAAAATGGAACGGGGATTGAATTTATGGTAGCAACGTTTACCCTTGAAGTAAGTGACACAAAATGGCCACTCAATTAATTCCTATATTTTTGCAAATTACACGAGATGGCCGTAATACTCCATTGTCCTTGGTTCTTTTTATTATTATTGCTATAACAGAGAGCATTCAAGGTTTATTTCACTACCGAAACCATTGTGTATCAATCATCTTTTTAAATAAAGTGTTTATTAAACCATACTTTGTATATCAATTTATTTCACCCCTTTGAGGATGTGTTACCAACGGCCAACTCAGCTAACTTGACATACACTTAAAGATTCATATCTAATGAATATATTTTTATAAGTTAACTGCAGCGAAAACTTGGGGGGGGGAAAGCTTATTATAACATTAAGCACTAAAAAAAAACTTGTGTATTTCTTTGCTTTTTGCGTGGCGAGACATGCGGACTTGAATCTTTGCTGTCCTCCTCACTGATCAAAGACTATCTTGTCAGGGTTCACAACTAGGTTTGCTCTTGTTAATCATCCAGTAAGTCTTGAGTCTCATCAATAGTAAAGATCAAGAACGGCATGTGCTGATTCAACCAGGTGGTTAATAACAGAGAAGTTCTTGAAAATGTTGGCATCGATTGTGTTAGGGCCGAAGATTCGCCGAGAATAGAAAATTTGAAGTCTTGGACAAAAGTATAGTTATGGTCACACGGCTTAGATAGACTATATACAAATGCTTCATTGTTATAGAACTGTAATCCGTAGAGCTTGAGCTTCCCTGATAAAAGTCATGGAAGGTAATTCCATTTTCGCAATAACTTGCTTGTACATTTTTTTCAGGTTTTTGCATATCTTGTTCCTGATAAACGAGAACCAGGAAAGGATAGTTAACCATAGATATCATGCGTGGCCTATGCGCACTCTATCATCCGTCAGTCTGATTAAAACAATCCTTTAAGTTCCTGGAGTTACTTTATATACAGGATTATTTAATTTCAGGCAATAGGCAGGCACAGAATCTGTTTTCTATGATGACATTGTCTGTAATTTCAGCTTCTGTTAATCCTGCTAGGAATACATGTGGAACTATGTTTTATTTTAATGAATGATATAATATAACTACGCCTGTCTATCGAGCTCATGAGATTCCTCAATATCTGTTGAGCTTCTATTCTGCAATCGTGTATAGGATTGTTGACGACGACGGTTTGGTCTATCGGTGATCCATGAAGTCATGATTTCAAAGAGACCTCCACATTCTCTATTAGATGGTCTGTTTGATGAGGTTCTTACATTTTCAGTGTGTGCTATATACTTTAGCACATCCTTCACTGTCACTAGTCCTTTCAGTTTCCCTCTTTCCTCCAAGAGAACAACTCTAGGCCTAAAATAAGACAAAGTTGAGTGCAAAAAGTAAAGATATGAGAAAAAGTCTGATTGTACCCTAGCTGCTTGAACATATCCATCACTGTCTCCAAGTAAAGCCTTGGATGAACAGTGATCGGTGTTTGATCCATATATGGACCAAAGTCCAGTGCATCAGAAGATCCTCTTAAATCATGTTGTCCTTCGTCACTCAGACCAATATTCGTCAATATTTCTGGTTCATCACTTGCATCAGGTGTAAACCGACACAGAGTTTCATCATGAGCTTTCTTGTTCACCTTGGATTTTTCTAATCTCCTCATGTTAATATAAATAGTCAGTTTTGATTATATTTTACCGATTAGATATTGAAGCTCGGAGCGTCCGATGTATCCAATGAGTGTCATTAACTTCAAGTCTTCTACAACTGGGAATCCTTGATAATTTGTTGTCTCTAATATTCTTTCTATAAAAGAGAGTATAAGTATGCTTTAGAGTATTCATCTACTTTACGCACCAATTTCCATAAATGTCATGCTGGAAGCCGTCATGACAGTCAAGTTTGTTTGCATAACATGCGAGACTAGATATGATCAGTCTTTTATAAACAATCATCAGTTCAATGTGTACCTGGCACTCCAAATACTTGGTCATCGCTATCTAAAATTGGGTATCCATTTAATCGGATATAACGATCAGCAATGCCACCAGATTGAAACCAGTCGTTTACAGCACGGGTTATCATAAGGGCAATCTATTGATACTAAGCAAGAGAAGCAAATAACATATAAGTCTACTTACCATAGTAGGTAGAATGTAAGTGATTTGACCTGTCAACTCAAACATGATAACCACAACTGACACTTTAAAAAGAATCAATTATTGAAAGATGTAAATCAACAAAAAATTTACCTGTAATTCGCATAACACCTCTTTTGATAAAGAAAAAAAGAGACTTTTTTTATTCTATTGTTATCAGGGAATAAATTTTATCACTTACCCTAAAGCTGCAGCAGCTCCAAGAAAGGCATAGGTTCCAGGTGTGATACACTGTAAAATATAATTAGTCCACCTTACTGTCTCGTTTATACACACTCTTTTCTACTTCTTACAGGCATATCAGGTCGACAAGAAGCAAATAAAAAGAAATCAGGTCTGTTTCTATAGAAAAGATGGTTAAACGATACGACAGTCTAAAAGACAATGCTTCTTACTCGTGCCATAGTTTGACAAGTAACCCAATCATTCTTCCAAACATGGCACCAATGGCCATGGAAGGCACAAAAATGCCGCATGGAACCCTTGCTCCATAAGTGATAATGGTGCCTAGACTGCGAAGAACAGTGGCAATGAACAAGAGTATAACCATTTTCCATGCTTCTTGGCTCTCACATAGTCCATAGTAACTCTCTGTTCCAGGGCCTTCGCATTCTCTAAACAAGATTCCCATGATTTCAGTCATATCAATGCGTAAGAAAATGTTTGGATAGGCGATGAAGGCAGTGGCAGAAGCAAGAACGGCAGCTTCTACTATAGGAAAATCCTTCAATGTCGTTTTTCTAAATTGTGCAACGAGTAGATTGTATTTGATGACAAGCGCACCGTAAAGTCCCTAGATGATGAACTGTTTAAGGATAATGTATGATGAATATAATAGAAATACTTGCGCCAAATAAGCCAATGATAACAACAAAAATATATTCAAAAAAGTGCCAATCTCTGTCATAGCTCACTTGGAACATGACTAACTTGCCTGTTCTGAAAGGATTCATAGCCTAGTACCCTGTTAGAGGGACATGAGAGATGGTCCTGTTATGGTTTACCTGCAAGACGATGGTAGCAATCATTGCACAAAAGAAGCTCTTCCACATTGTCCTGTTTGGAAATGCATTACTCATCTCTTCTAATGCAAATAGAACACCGCCGATAGGTGAACCAAAGGCAACTGCTACACCAGCAGCACTTGAAGCAGTCAGTATTTCTCTCATTTCAGCTATTATAAGTGAGAACACAAGACAAAGTATGATGTACAGTGTTACCTTTGCTAGTCCTGAATTTCTTAAAGCACCTAGATATCACATTTCCGACACAGCAGGCCATATGCACAGATGGACCCTCTTTTCCGATCGACAGGTTTGACGCGACAGACATTGTCTTTAAAAGAAAAAAGAAAAAAAAAGGATTACATTTACTAAACACACATATATCTAATATATATTGTAGTATTTTGTTACCAAGCCAACGCTTTTCATCACAAGGGTCCATCCACCAAGGAATCCTTTCATCACAAATCCAGCTATTGTTTCAAGGAAAGGTTTATACGTCCATCTTGTGTTCTTTTCTTTTTTTAAATACCTATAATACATTTGATTTCCGATATGCCCGAACCTGCAGCATAAGGGGCCAAAGTTTTGACGAGGTAAGCGCATAGCGTGGCAAAGGTTGTCTTTTGTTCAGAATATACGTCAGCTCATCATTATGCACTTCAAGTTCACACTTACCGCCCATATAATATAAAATAACCATTTTACAATATATACATCTGGTCCCAAGTTTACAAATTCACTCCAATCTGTCCAGTTAGCACAACCTCCGTCTAAATTTCGTTTTGAGCAACATGCTACTAAATATCCTTTCCTTTTTCAAACCTGGTTCTTCCATTTGCCAACAACAAAACTTTTGATTGAGCCACCAAGCAGTTGAACAGTAACCAATTTTTATATCTGACAACCAATCGGTAACAATAGTGATCAAGGCTGACATCAATCCTATTGCCGCGCCTGTCATAAGGAGAGATAAGACATGTTGTAAAGAAAAGGGGAGTGTGTATATTACCAACTAAGAATATGACCACCCAAGACTCTGCAGTTTCAAAGGTTTGATGCCACCAGGCACGCCAAGTAGTATCACTTGATATAGAGCTTTTCACTGCTGCTTGTCTATATCGTTCAATGATGGCATCCTTTACCCAATCTATATTACGATGAGTGATCGTGTCAAGGAGTAGATCTCGACTTGATTACCAGTTGTAGTAAAATCTTCATAACGTCTAATTTGTGCTAATTCTTCTTCAATTTCGACTGAAGATGTACGTCCATGTCCAGTCATTATTTGCCCAAAGTGATTGAAAGAGAAGGGGAAGAGTGCTGACAAAATAAAAATTGGATAGTTTTTACTGGCTGAAAAAGACTCAATTAAAAATTCAAAACACGTTCATTTTTTACGGATATTAAATGTAACAAAAAGAGGATGATCATCTTGTATTTGGTCATCATTCTTCTACATGGAATTGAAGTGTATTATACGCCTTACAATCAAGGGACACTCTGTTATTTCTTGATATTAATTATATCCATTTTATTTTACAAATAGGTCAATTGCTGTCAAGTAGAATGGTCACTTCATAATCTGATTATGATATTGCATTTTATCATGAAAAAGATTATACAGAAAAGAGAACTCTTTTAAATAAAATAGTACGAGTCCATTTAATTACAGCGAAGGTACACCTTTTTCACAATCTTTTCGTATAATTTTTGGGACATTTTTTTTTAAAAAAAAAAGTGACCCGCAAACTTAAAGTAAAAAACCAATATACAGTTTCTACCAGAGGGTTTTACGACATGAAGGGGCGGGCTTTTTGTACACTTTCGTAGAATGTAAAAAATGTTACTTTCTTGCAATACTGATAAAGATGGGCCCATAATAAGACCTGACATCCAGGTTTGTGACAAGAATTGCACATTTTGCTATATGATAAAGACGGAGAGTAGTGTAATGTTTAAACGGAGAGTACTGTATTTTCATTAATTATTGACATTAATTTTATAAAATGTTGTCATAAAATAAAAAAAAAATTATTTGCGTAAAAAGACGACAAAGAAAAATATGTTTGAATAAAACGACATCATGTCAAAAGAGAGAGA
>JAMYHX010000397.1:0-42390 GCA_025529335.1 Rhizopus sp. PT2906
CTTCGGAAACGCTGCCCCTTGTGATTGTGGCTACAATGCAACAGGGTGAGCTATAAATTAATGTAAATGAAAAAAAAAATCTTAGTGGCTATTAGTAACTAAGTTATGAACTGGTTGTCGTGGCAAGTTTTGTTGCATACAATGTCTATCTGATAAAGTACCCCTTAACCGATTACACCTCTTTCTATTCAATGATTATATTCAACAGCAAATGCTTAAATACGTAAAAGAGAACTCAAACAAAGCTGACTAGCACATTATCAGCTAGTCAGCCAAAATTGCACAAAACCTACAAAAGACATACTTTAGCCATAGATTCTTTTTTCATTATGAACAGAGAGATGAAAGCACAAACACACATAATCAAAAGATGGCTGCGCTTACGGGCATCTCAGTGTATGTCTTAATACGCAGCGTTTTGTAGACACGCTCGAAAGCATTAGTCAACTACTTGTTCTTAGAAATGGTACATAAAATTGCTAGCAACATTTTTTTTTCCATAATTGTTGAATACAAATAATTCATTTGTATGCTGAAGAACAGTGCTTTATTTAATGAGCTGTCCTGTGGTTTTACTTGATTTTTTGCCCTGAAATAAAGCCTTTATCACTTATTAATAACACATAGAAACAAAAAAAAAAAAGCATTGGGATAGAAATGTGTGTAAAGAGAACCATCAAGTATACTGAAGTTTATTATGCTTTGACAATATGAATCCTTAAAGTTGATTATTGTGCTGGTGATATTCATCAGATATTTGATCAAGAATAATGCTACTGAAGTCGACAGAGGAACCCTTAATCTTCAGTGCTTCCAACATTTTCATCGGGATCAAAAGCTTGAAGACTTGGGTCATCAGAAAGAGAGCCCTTTTTATATAAAAGAGAGTATTTCAATCTTATCTTGTTGAGCCTACATCGGCGGAAATAAGATAAATACAAATCTTACAACAATTGTCTCAGAAAAGTAAGCAAACATTCTTTTGTACATAAATAAGAAATACTAGAAATAATAAAGATATTCAGTGTAAAAGAACAAATTTAATAAACATATTGAAGATTTAGGTCATCAGAAGGAAAACCTAGGTCAGTATCTTGAGGATTTGGACCACCAGAAGGAAGTGCTGGACTATCAGCATTTGAATCAGCAGCTAGATCAAGATCTTGAGGCTGTGCAGGATCATCACCAGGCATAGGCATACCAGAAGGAGGCTTAGGCATACTACCAGGAACAAGGGGACGAGGCATAGACGGCATTTGGGGAGAAGGAGCAGCAAAGCCAATAGAAGCGAGAGAACCGCAGATAGTAAGAATTTGCACTTGAGTAAAAAAGTATAAAAACCAAAGAAATGTTGTATCTTCTCTCTTTTGCGTAAAATATTGCCCTTCTTCTGTACTAAAACAGATCCATGTAGACACCGTTGTCATAGCTGTTTACTATTGGCTATAAGCACATTTGAGTAATCTTGATTAGATGGATGTGTTTATTTTGCTGTGTTTTGTAGATCGCTTATTCATAAATGCATAAACTACAGGTAGCATATGTGTTGTATGTACGTATTGATATGTTTGAACTAGTGAAATGGCTCTGGCTTAAGAGAGAATCAATACATGTAAACATACTGCTGTAATATTCTTCAGCTGCATAGATGGGTCTCCCTTTGTGTCCTTATCAACAATAACTGCACGCGCCCTTGTTTGTTTAATTTAATCGACAATCAAGCGTTGTAACACAACTTGACTCTCTTATAATAATTGATATGTATAATCATTAGTGAAAGGATAGCAATGTGTATAAAATGAAGAGATATCAATGACGATTAAAGCATGATATCCTGTATTTGTTTCGATTATAAAAAGCTTTATTTTGTTTGTATTAAAGAAAAAGTATATATGCATAAGTTAACTATGCCAAACAAAAGAGCGTAATCAGACTTTTCATTCTAAATATATATATATATTTTTCAAGCAGAAATGCTTGATGCAAGATCAATTAACCTTTTCAAGCCAGTAATCCAATTTCCATGAGTATCATACTCGGTCAGCATCAGTTGGGTATGGATCTCAACGGCCTTTTTATAGTTCTTTGTTTGTAACGCTATAGAAAAGACTGAGTGTCTCTATTAACATCATAGATATCTGCATATATTACCTTGTGTCAGCGTAAAGAGTGAATGAAAGATATGTTGAGGCAGCTGTTGGTTGTTCAATTGATCAATTAATACACTTATCCTACGATCTGTATCATCTACAATTCTCTTTTGAGGACCATTCTACAAGGGGGAGGATTGTCGGTTGTTATGCAGATACAAAAGAAAAGAATACGGTACCTGAAATTGTAGCTTGCATGTGTCTAATGTAGATGTAATTATGTTTGCAATTCCTTTTTCATCAACACATTCTTTGGAAGCTTCTGAGGTTGTGTTTTTGTTAAAGATCTATTATCAAGTATTATTTTTTAAATCCTTGACTGTAATCTAACATTTACTTTTTTAGGTGGGTCATTCTATAAAGAAAGATGAGAGGGCTGTTGTCGTAAGGTTTTTCACTCTTGTTTTTTTTACCCAATGATTCTCAATGACTGTATTTCTAAAATCAGTAGAAGGAGGGGGTGGAGTAGCAGATGTCAATGGATTTATTGTCATGACTAAGAAAAAAAAATAATTTTTAAAGAAGTTCTTTAATACGCTAATAAGCAACGGGAGTGTAGAATATAAAAATTAGCAGTTCTTCAAGTGCTTCAAGTAAGCAATAACATCGGCACGATCTTTTTCCTTTTTTAGTTCAGCAAAGACCACCCTAATACCGAGGATGTACTTCTTAGGATTACTAAGGTTGATATTGAGAGTCTCCTCAAGAAATGTCCCTTTCAAGGTTGGCTACAGTGTAAGGGTCACCAGGGACTTGACCAGTCTTGCGGCCGAATATACCGTGAAAGTTAGGACCTTGCTTGTTTGTACCATTTTCTTCAACGGCATGGCATTGAGAACAACGAGCCTTGAAGAGCTTATGACCATTAATAGGGTTGTTTTGAACCACTTTTAATAATAGAGTGGGGGTGACGAGATAAAAGAAGAAGAAGATAATTCTGTTTATTAACAAAGTGGTTCAGTATGTACTCTACTTGGTCATTCAGTTTTAAGAATCTATGAAGTGATTGCTATGGGTTACTTTATTTCAACTATAGTTTACTCTTGGCTTCCTTTTCAATTTCCTTTAGCCTTTTCTCTTGTTCCTCTTTTGACAACCTGACAACGCCTTCCTGAGCTGTCGTAACGATTAGTGTGCCATCACGACTGTAAATGCGTCCAAAAGCGACTCCACGCCCGCCATTCGTTCGAGGACTATGTTTGTCATAAAGTAACCAATCATCAGCTCTGGCAGGTGCATGAAACCAAATAGAATGGTCAAGTGAAGTCATCATACCGATCGCTTTAGAGCTAAATGTTAACCCATGCGCAACCGTTGCTGTATTCAAGAAAGCCGCGTCTGATGCAAAAGCGATACTACAAGCGTGCAATTTCATATCGTCCGTTAATTTACCGCGTGTCCTGAACCAACGTTGCTATTTTTCAATCAGGCTCAATCCTTTAATGTGTAAGTAAACTTACATCCCGTCTACGTGGTTTGGTGTTCCCAGATACGACATCCTCGGTACTATCTATTGTCACATTAACGTATTCTATTACACCTGCCTATGAAATAAAAAGTTTATCCCTTGTTCAATCTTTTCACTTGAGAAATGTTTACGTCTTTAATCCTATTTTCAAGTCTTTTTAAAAATCGTCTTGGTGGATTGTGTGTGCTTCTATACGCATTACGATACACCTCAATATCCCTAACAATTGGTGTGAAAAGCCATAATAAATACGTTAACAAAAAACGGCTTTACGTTGGCAAACTCTCGGGACTTGGAACATCTGGCATCTCGGTCTACATAAATTGAATACCTTGTGTTCTACAGATGCACTATGGATTTTACCTGATGATTCAAGACATATCCTTCCTCTGGTTTAGCAAAACTGCAAATACAAGTGAATATAGCTTTTCCTTTTTGTGTGGCCTTGACAATTCTAGTACAAAATGATCTACCGTCTCGGATACGCTGAACGCCATAAATCACAGGACTCTCTACACTACATGCTAATATAAAATAAGAATGTAAAGACTAGGATCGGTTAGAATTAAGGGGCAAAATTGAACTGATAATGAAACATACATGAACAAAAAAGTTGTCTGGCACAGTATCCCAAGCTGCTTTTAATGCTTGAGCGACAATCTATAAATAATAAACGGGGATAAGGATTAGCAGTACAATAAGATCACTCTTACTTGTCCACCAAATACACCACGAGCACCCAAAGGCAGGTGTAATTCTTTGCTCATGTATAAGTTTGTATCAATCAATTGTACATCAATGGCTCTTTCCATTTTTTGACCATAATCCAAGTCATGTTCTGCTGTAAGCTTTTGCTCACCCAAAGAGAATACATTTGTATATGCCTTGCTTGCCATTCTTGTATTAAAAAATGAAGAAAAAGAAAGGCTAAAAAAAAAAGAGATATTGTTATTTTTTTTTATTCATATGATTTCCCAGGATGAGCTGTCTTTCATGACAAGCGGCATTATTCAAAGTCCTCCCCCTTTTGTCTTTCCTAATCTGTCAATAATGCTGACACATCCCCTGCCTCATAATTACGTTTAAACAATAAATTTTATTCGATAATATGAAATTAAAACAACCAATGAGCACGTAATATTTCTACTGCTTTGCCCTGGTCAGATTGCTGTGAAAAAGGAATGAAAACCCTTTTTGGGATTAAAGGGAAAATGTAAGAGTTAAAGTGAGAGTGAGGATAATTAACTATCAGAATATTGATGGTTTATATGAAGAAGACGTGTGATGAAAGGTTCATCAAGGTGGTTAGAGGGATCTGGAAGTTGAGAGTGAGCCAGATAGTCCATCTCAAGTAGAAATGCACAGATAGTAGGCCAGCGAATGAGCTGGGCATCAATTGATTTCCTTACTTTCTTGGTAAGGAACGTTGGTGGCAAAAGATTCAAAAGATAAGACAACGAGCCTCCAATAGACTTTGGCATCTGAAAGCGGTTGTGCATGTTTAAACAAGAAAAACTGTTGAAATCAGTCTTTTCTTTATCTGTTCGAATTGTACAACGTAAAATAAGATGTACATTATGCGCACGAGAGGGCTAATACTACGGGCACTTTCTTGGGACACTATATGTGGCGTCATTATACAACTTTACACTACCAAAGCCTAACCTAAGGCTGTCCAGATCTCTCTCTCTCTCTGATATAAAATACGAATTACACATGAGTAATCTGGATTGTTTGTTGATAGAACTGACAACATAAAACTAGAATAAATAACAGCATTTCTTTTTTATCTTTTTCTTCTTGAAAGAAACAAGTTGGTAACTTTATAAAGTCATGTTTAGCGTGGCGCTGCACATTCAAAGGTTTTGCTGAGTGATATCATAGGTAATAGATAAGTATTAAGTTTTTGTTTAAAAGATTTGTATTGATATCTTCAGTATACATTCTAAACTTGTATCAAATCCCATCCAATCCTCTTTTACAGCCCAGTCCTTGAAGGAACAACCGCAATTCATACGACCATAGCTTTATTGAATAATTTATTTTTATCGGTGAATGATAAAACGAAGATGTGGCTGTCACCCGCCCTAACAACTTTTTCAATCATATTAAGCAATGGTGGAACTCTAATCAGTAGACTTCAAATTACCCTCCCAAGAAAAAAAGATCGAATTGATGTTTGCTAAGAAGATATGAAGAATATATGTATTTGTGCTTTTTATTATACTGAAAAATAAGCGGCTTTAGGAGTGTTATACCACCACATCTTTGTTGTTCACTTCGGCAACTGCCTGATTAATATTAAAATCATCATTCCCATTCGCTTAACAGAAATGGGAGATAATTCAAAAAATCCTGTACCTCAGTGTATGATGTAATATAGATGAGGATGTATCAATTGTACTTGCCTTGATTATTATTGTTATCTTGTAAAAAAAAAGATGTAGAGCCATTTATTTTAAGTGCATATTCTCTCAATCATCTTCCAAAACAGGAGGTGGATATTTAGCTAAGGACTGTTGATATTGATTAGGATAAGTTGTATTCAAGTGGTTCTTTATCTTGTTGAGCTTAAGAAAGACAGAGTTCAAGTCCTTTTTGATCTGTTTAAGTAGTTTATTATGTTGTTCAAATTGCTTATGAACCATGTGATATCTTGCTGTACTAAATCTATTGAACGCTTCCAAGTTTTTCTCTGCTTGTTTATACATCTTTAAACTATTCTATTTTAGAAAAAGAAAAATATCAAGCATTGTACTTTTTACCACTCTTGTTGTTTGCTCATCAGCACCTGCATCTCTTGCTCATTCTTCAAGTTGAGAACATGTTTGGGTATATTTTGAGACATGAAAAAGAAAAGGGAATAAAAACGTAATATGCAGCCAGTGAATACCATCTGTGACTCTTTTTTTTGATCAAAAATAAGTTACAAGGTGCATTCAAAATAACCACTCTATTGATTTGACAACATATGAGCTCTTTTTCATTGGAATAGTTCTAAATGTGATTTTTACGCTGCTCAAGGTTGAATAAAGACATTTGTTTATTTTTCTCAGTTTAACGAGAAATACCATATTGTGCTCTGTATTCCTTCATCAACTTCAATTCAGCTTCATAAGTTCCCTTTTCTTCCATGTATTCTACAATGTGATCCACAGTGATGATCGCACGAATGCTTACTCCATTCTTTTCCTCAATGGCTTGAATGGCACTCTTACCAGAACCATCAGGTGCGACTTCAGCACGATCAACGGCTACGAGGACACCTGTGAGTTGAGCATTGTTTTGTCTAATAATTTCAATAGATTCATTGATAGCTGTTCCAGCAGTAATAACATCATCTACAATAACGACTTTGCCTCTCAAAGGTGTACCAACGATATTGCCTCCTTCGCCATGATCTTTCTTCTCCTTACGGTTGAATGAGAAAGGAGCTTCCTTGCCATGATCGTTGGATAATGATAAAGCAGTGGCACAGACGAGAGGAATGCCTTTATAGGCAGGGCCAAAGAGAACATCATATTCAAATCCAACGTCTTCGAGGGCAGCTGCATAGTATCTACCAATGGCTCCCAAAGTCTTTCCGCTGTTAAATAAACCAGCGTTGATAAAATAAGGAGAGACACGACCAGACTTGAGAGTAAAAGAACCAAACTTTAAGACATCATTGGCGAGTGCAAACTCGATAAATTCACGTTGATAGCCCTTCATTTTTTTTTAAAAAAAAGAAAATGAAGAGAAAGAGAAAAGAAAAAAAATAGATGTGACAGTTTTATTTTAAATTTTTGACTCATGCGATTTTAAAAGAGGTACAACGACTTTTCCCTTGTTCTTTCCAGAATAAAGATAAGCAACACCGTCAGCAACATGATCGATTCCAGTTGTGCCAGGACTATCAATTAATACTTTCAGTTTGCCTTGACTTAAAAGTTCAATCATTGACTTCATATGTTTGCCATGCAAATGGGAGTAATCAGGCAAGAAGAAACCTGCGACTGTTCTTGATGTACCCAACAGTTTAAGTGTATCGACCTTATCACCTTGCATACCATCCTTGGTTGAATAACTAGATAGTGTGCCAATGACTATCAAGCGACCGCGAACAGCCAAACTCTTTAAGCAAATGTCAAAGAAATTACCGCCAATGCTCTCAAAGACGATATCCACACCACGAGGATATTCCTTCTTCATGACCGTCTTGAAATCTTCTTTTTTATAATTAATGACACGATCACATCCCAATTCCTTGAGCATAGCTACTTTATCGTCACTGGAACAAGTTCCGATGACATGATTGCCTGCTAACTTGGCTAATTGAACAGCAATTTGACCAGCACCACCAGCAGCTAAAAAAAAAACCAATTTAAATCATGTCTCCGTTTTGCATGTCTATAAACTTACCGGCAGTAACCAAGACAGTTTCATTTTTAGTCATGCGTCCAGTTTCTGTTAGAGCAATAGAGGCAGTCAGGCCGGAGGTTAATAAACCCAATAATTGAGGGTTGCCATTCTATTATGCATATATGTATATGAATGAATGATTATTTATACAAGAAACTGATCTTACAGGTACAGGAATGGTGATCTTGTAAACGACAGCGCAATATTCAGCAAATGCACCGTACTGGGTATATAATACAAAAGATCCAACCTTGTCTTTGGGAATATCAGAACCTACAGCAACGATCTGACCCAGAGCCTCAAAACCAACGTCAAAAGGTCTTTAAAAAAAAAAGTGAGTGATACGAGTAGATCATAGTTTCTTGTATCGACTTACGGTTTGATTCCAGGAATGTATTTACCATTTGTAAAGTTAATATCAGAAGCATTGATACCAACATAAAGGTTTTTAACAACCACCTGATTCTTCTTTAAATTATCTACCAAGTCTTGATAATTGACGGTAACAACGCGAGTCACTTTACTGAAATCGTTGCCGACTTCAATGGCCTGAAGTTTACGAAATGTAGTAGGACTAGACTGAGTTAATATCACATACTTTGTATCTCATTTGGCTACTTTACTTTGTCATTGGTTGAATGTAAAGAAAACAAGATATAAAAAAAGGAAAAGAGAAGGTTTAAAAATGCTTATTTTCAAACTCACAAAATTTATCTTTGTCATCCAAAAAGGTGTGTGAAGCCTAAATCCTTAAATGGAAATATTCGCGTTTATGGTCGGTCCATTTGTTTATTTTTAAGAGTTTCCAATTGTTTAAAATCAAGGCTAATCCATTTTTCAATGTTCTCGTGACAGTCTTTTCTTGCATGTATCTCATTTCATTATTGACTTGAAAAGAAAGAGCTCCTTGGATAATTAAATGGTACTCAAAGTTACTCTCAGCATAAAGTTGCTTTGCCTGCCTTGATAGAGCTTATCAATCACTGTAGCAATTTAAATAAAAAGTAATTGTATTAATAATACCTGGCTTGCTTAATGACTTTTATAGCTCGTAAAAAGAACAATTTCAAGACTAAATAGCACGAATTTTTGTTTTGAACTGTCAAATTCTTATGGAGGATTTAACCCCTTTTAAAGTTGAACAAAGCGAGAATTGACTTTTTTCTTTAATGATTCTTTAGAAAATCTGAAGTCTTCCAATATTAAAAATTAGTAAATTAGTTGATTCGGTACATTTTTTATATACACTATCTCCAAAACCAATGATAATTACACTTTAGTTGATTATCAATCCTTTCTTTATTATTAAAAAGACAATGAATTATATCTTTTTGAGAGAAGATAAATGTGGTCAACACTTATAAAAAGCACGTAACTGAAAAAGTTGTTAGAGACTTGATATCAATGTAAATAACTGATTTATTAATCATTTCTTTATTCATCCTTTTACTTCTGATGGGCTCTCTTTTATTATCATTTGTTGTCTGAAATTATCATTTTTTTTTATCAGTGTGCGAATAATTTGTACGTAATAATTCTTTCTCCATACTCCTCTTCATTTGTTTAATCACACTTTCAGGTTTTTTTTTTTTTTAACTCAAAAGACAGCTTGTACATTTGCCCATAACATAATGTGATAATAGCTCAAGTCGTTTGTAAGCTCAAGATGCAAAATTATCGAGTGTTTTGTGCTTCCCTAATCCATTGAATCGTCATAAACAGGGATTCATTGTGCCTTTAGGTTTAATCTCCCCTCCTCCGCTTTATAAATATCTCTACATTTTTCCCTTCCAAAAAAAAAAAGGCCAAATTTATCATAAACCTTTTCCTATCACTTCTGAAGGAATCGATATAAAATAAAATTTATTTAATGTAAACAATAGACAACATATAAACCAATCATTGTGTCTTCAGGCTACGGTACCCTTCAAATCTTTACAGCTATTTATGAATGACGGAATATTCATATCACACTCATACTTATTTTCAGATGAAAGTGTACAGGCGGACATCATTGTAATCGCCGTATGCTGGCTATTACATTCAGCCTCGTCTTCTACTTTGATGGTACATGTGGCTGTTCCTTGCATGCCTACGGCTTCCATCACGCAGTCATAAGCTCCAACAGTAAGAACAAAGCAATAAAAGGCCAAGAGTGTCAAGACTGTTTTATACATTTCTATGTAATTAATGGAAAAAGAAAAAGTTGAAGAAGCATTCCATTTATATAAAGCTGAGACTGCGTATGATTATGGTGTTCATTGAAAACACTCCTTGAAGAAAAAGAAAGGAGAACTAATCATCACGTGCAATGAAAGCTATGCAACGATAGATACAGACGCATATACACAAATGACAGTCTATTGTAACAGCTCAGGATGCGTGCAATGCTGCTCTAAATATGGATTATGAAGAAATAACCAATCATGTAGTTTGGGTAAAGAAGTAATTGATAGTGCTCCAACTTCTGTGGGTGACCTACAGTGGTTGAGACACATAGCAAAGGCTGAATTACTTTCGTACAAATCCCCTTACTCACACACCCGTGTTGTTCTATAGCTCCTGAATCTGTTATTAAAAGAAGGTTAGCCCCTACTTTGTACAAATCAATAAGCTATAGACAATTCTAGCCAAGTTCGTCTTTCTTCTTTCCTGGATGACTTTACGCTATGTAATATACAGAGTGTATGTCTTAATGACTGCAAATCATAACCAAAATAATTGGTGGGAGAAGCACAAGCATGAATTGAAAAAAAAGGGCCCTTCTTTTGTTCTATGACATAAGCTCTTCTCCTTTTTTATTTTTATTTTTTTTTCACACACAATATACACACATGGAGAGAGAGGGTCTGTTAATCGTGCAACAAGGCGTGTGTGTTGATGATTTCTTCCTTGAACAATTTGTAAATGTTTTTTGCTAGCAACATGTATCCTTCCTTTGTGAAATGCAATTCGTCATCCCAATACACATCATGCAGCTGCTCATCCATACATAAACTGTTCATCTGATAGGATGAATGGTCTCTTAGATCGAGCACTATTCTTTTTTTCACGCTGCTCATATTACAAATAGCATCATTAACAATGTCTTTTTGTTTTTGATATGGGTTATCTCCATGTTGCTCGCAGTCCAAGACACAGTTGGGTACAGTGATGTGAATAAAGCTTTTTATATACTTATTGTCCCCTATGGTCTTGTACATATTCTCAAAGGCGCATAAAATATCCTTGGTCGTTGATAGGTTTCTCATCATATCTGCCATATCGTTAAGTCCACCCAAAAGAATGACGTGATCATATCTGTTCTGGTCTAGAACTTGTTTAAATCTCTTTTCCATTTGCTTGACCACTCTTTCTCCGTTTCTTCCACATTCGACAAAGTCAATCTGTAAGGAAGGGTAATCTTGAGCAAACATTTGTTCCAAATAGATGAAGTAAGGATAGTACTCATTACCATATCGACAATAACCTTTTGTTATTGAATCATCAAAGCATAACACCTTTACTCTTTCAGTTCTAAACATGTTTAACAGAAACAAAAAAGGACTGGAACCCTAAGCCTCAAAATGGAAGGGGAAGTAAACGGTCATTTCTTTATGTGTAATACACTGTTTCCCTGACAATAAGGTTATGCGCGTGTGCCCTAGTAGAAACCGATGATGTACTCTTTCTAGAATGAATGCAAACAAGAACTAAAATTTGATATAAATAGCTTTAAAGGCAAGGAGAGGCAATACCATATCAATTGATAACAATATAGACGTCAATTAAGCATGACGGATGCCCGAGATATCTTGTGCAAGGTTAAAAAGCTATTTTTATACATATTCAAACAAGGCGAGTCTCGAACCTCAGTCAGGACAAAACCCAGTTTGTTGCTTGCTTATTCATAAATGTACACGACGAATCAAGTTTGTTACGCTTTTCTAATCATAAAAAATTCCAATGATATTACACATGGACATTCCTTCTGTCACAACATGACTATACAGACGACAGGTTCAAGGTGATGGTTGTAGACTGAGTTGGAAATATTCCTCCAATCAAGTCAAACGTAATTACTGCAAACCATCTATTAATTTTCTTTCTTCATATTTACTCTTTTACTTTTTTTTTTTTTTTTTTTTTTTAAATCAAAACATGAAAATATTGATAGACTTTAACACAGTATCAATATTTTATGTTTCATTTCTAAGTTTGTTCATCTTTCATGTACTCGACTATCATCAAAATATTACAACCAAATCATTATCATCATTATCATCATCATCCTTCAATCAGTCCATACAACCATTTCCTACTTTTGATCAATATCCAATTCATTCTGATGAAAAGTACATCACCTTCTTTACGCACAGTGGCTTCCAAAATCAACTCATTCAAGGTACACTAGAAAAACTTTTTATTGTGTGTGTGCCTTTTTAATTATTCTAATTATTTTTATAGTGGAAAACAGTTTATTATTAGCTTGGTATCTTAATCGGACTTTAATCTTACCCAAAGCTGTCCTTGGCGAATCATTTGGCTGGAACAGATTCGATAAGCTACAACAACATCACATTCTACGCGAGACAAACCAATGTGTCAAAAAGACGAAATGCCCTAAACGATTTGCACTTGTATCCTTTGATCAATTGGTCGATTTGAGCTGGGCTAGACAACACGTCAGAATTATCGATCGAGAACAATCAGATCTTGGTTGGCTTCAACGTCGATTTGGCATTGAAACAAAAGATGATGTTCATTCTGAAGTGGGGACTTTTGTGAATGGTGACATCCTTTTCTTTAAAGGTAAAAATAGCCCCTATCCCCCAAAAGAGAGTTTGCGCCACTCATTTATATATCAATAGATCAATCACGGTATGATTGGCGATTCTTTGACACATCAACCAAACATAGGTTTATGGGAAGATATAACGGTAGTTTGGAAATATCAGCATTGAAGAAAAGAAAAGAAAAGTTGATTCATTTTACCAGTTTATTCGGAACTGGCAAATTCTCTATCAAAGATCCAAGTGCTCAACATTTTTTTAATCAGCTTAAACAGACAATAACCTACAAACACCCAGCCGTTCTAAAGATGGCAGATATTATAATTGATAGACTAGGTGGTGCTGGTAACTTTGTAGGAGCTCATTTGAGGTACCAGGAATAATTTAATTTACCAAAAAAAGATATTTATTTCAAATATAGAACGGCCGATGGATTATTTGTGGAAGCCATACCAGAAAATATAAACAATATCATTCAAATGATAAACGTGAGCTCGTCATTCAATGAGCCACCGTCGTTATCAACCTGTGTATCACTTGCTAAACAAAATCAGACGACACTCGTTTTCTTAGCAACCGACGCTGTTCGACCTAGAGATAATCCGATATTTCACGCTTTATGGCATCATGCACCCTGTACATTTACGCTGAACGATATACTTGACCCAAAGGATCCATTATGGATCTACATGGACCAATACAAGACAAGGCACTCGGGTGAAAGCATGCGAAAGTATCTCATTCCTCTCGTGGACGCATGGGTCGCTGGCAGAGGTCGGTCTTTTATTGGATCTAAAGGATCGACCTTTTCAGGATATATTCGTCGACTGCATCAAACGTTCTGGTCGTTGTAGCTGGTTCTACTGACAACAAGATTGTACATACAATGTAGTATATATGTATATGTATTATTATTATTATTATTATCATGGTTTTAGATTGATAAAAACTGATGTTGCACAAAACATGCATGAGTTTATATTCAAATAAGGCTTCATTGTATGTTTTTTTTTTAAAAAAAAAAAAGAAGGGTATATGATAAATACAGTAATATGTATAGTCCATCTCCAATCTAATTAGACTCTATTGGCCACATCTTTTCTTGTCTTGTTCAATTGCTCAATTCGGCAAGTAGCTATCTTGCTAAGAGGAGCATGAGGTCGTGCGACGACAGATAGATACCAATACATCAAGTTAGATATGATCACTTGATCATGTAATGATCGCTCAGGATTAGTTAATTTGGTATATGATAGCCGATACATGGCACGTTCTGTATCCATAGAAAATCGTGTGTCTGTGCATCTCTTTTCTTTTCTTCTAAACAACGTGCTAAACCCACTCCTCTTTTTCTTTTTTCGCGTAGTAGACAAGGTTGCATGATTTGTGCTGTATTGTGCATAGAGATCGACAGTTGAGCTCAAGTCAATGGCTGAATCTACTTTTTTAAAGTAAAAGATGGCCCCTGAGAAAGATGGTTTTTGAATAGGAGAATCTTTTTTTAAATGTTAGTTTTACATTATATCTATTCTTTAAAACTCAACATATTACCTTTGATATTCAAATCTTGAGCAGTAAACGAATAGCATAGTTTAGATCTTTTACGTTCAGTAGCTGTTATCTTTTTATTGGCAACACTGTATGTTGTCACATTCAATTCAATACATGATTGTCTAGTAAAATAAGTACATTATTGTGGTTTATGTGTATGGACATACTGTGGGTATCTGATTCTTTTATTCTTTTTGCTTTCCAAGGAATGATCAAGACTCATGTTTATGAAGGAAAAAAAAAAAAAGGAAAAATAAAAATAGCTTATCAAGTAAGCTTAAATAAAGCTGTCAGTTTTGTCTATTTTTATGGCATCCGTAAGTCAAAGGGAGCTTCCTTTTTTGAAACGATGCACAGAGCAACCATTCAAACTCAGTTTCATGATGACGACATTTATTTCTTTTTTCTTTTTTTTTCTCTTTCTTTTTTTTTTTTTTTTTTTTGAAAAGTATAAATCAATAATGATGGATATTGATGTTGAAGCCATGCTTGATGCTCCTTACCAGGAGAAAAAGGTAAATGAATCAAAAAGATTACAAAAAGAAAAAAAATAAATCAAAACTTATTCTGTAAATGTATTCTTTTTAGGATGAAAGAGCAGTTGAAAATGACAGAGACCGGTATGTTGCAATATTCTTTGATTTTACTCATTACTTAACTTTTATTTAGCCATCGTAGTCCTCCACGCAGTCCTCATCGCTACGAATCCCGTCATGACTCTCGTCATGACTCTCGCCATGATTCTCGCCGTCGCTACGACTCACGCTATGAATCACGCCACCGTCATTCTCGGTCACCCTCTCGTCGCCGCTCTTCTCACCGTTCAAGTTCGAGAAGACACCGCTACTCTCGTTCGCCCAGCCGAGACCGTCGCTACAGACGCTCACCTTCACGTGAATACCGTAGACGTAGAACCATCAGTCCTCCACCCAAACGCAGCCGAACTCCTGAGCGACCAAAACGTGATAGAAGAGCTCGATCTCCTTCTCCCCCTGTGCCTGAAGAGGAACGGGACAGAAGAACCGTATTTGTAACCCAACTGGCTGCACGCTTGACCACACGTGAATTTGAAGAGTTCTTTGCTCAAGCAGGTCGTGTGCGTGAAGCCAAAATCATTACAGATAGAAACTCTAGAAAATCAAAAGGGTACGTTTCACTAATAATTTGCATACATTGAAACTCATATATGTTTAGCTGTGGATATGTTGAATTTTATGATGAGACATCTGTACAAAATGCACTCAGCTTATCAGGCCAAAAGCTTTTAGGTATTCCAGTCATCGTCCAGTTATCAGAAGCAGAAAAAAATCGTTTGGCTATGGCTGCTCAAAGAAATGCGTAAGTCTTGTTGTTTAGTTTGTATCTAGACTAACTTTTTCTATAGAATGGGAGTTACAACTGAACCTTTATATCAAAGATTATACGTTGGCTCACTTCATTTTAGTTTAACAGAGAATGATGTTCGACAAATATTTGAACCTTTCGGTCCACTCGATTTCGTCAACCTTCACAAAGGTAAATAATGTAATATTAGTGTTTTAGTAAATTAATATGGCTGCCATAGATCCTGAAACAGGGCGTTCAAAAGGGTTCGGGTTTATTCAATATAAAAATGCTGCTGATGCTAAACAAGCTTTAGAAAAGATGAATGGCTTTGAGTTAGCTGGTAGAAATGTATGTCTTTTTCGTAAAAAGAAAAAAAAATGCCTTAACCATTTTATAAAGTTAAAAGTAGGTCTTGTTACTGAAAAGTCTGGAACCACCATGTCTGCCTTTGGCCTTGATGACGAAGGTATGTACAATGTCTATAAGGAGCGTTGTATATTAAAAAGTTTCATAGAAACGGAAGGGTTGGCATTGAACTCGCTTTCTCGAGCAGAACTCATGGCCAAACTAGCAGCAAGAGATCCCGACACATCAAGCGTCAAACCGACCAAATCAACGAATACAATGTAAGCAAAGCATTGTTTCACGAATTATTTATTCTAACGCAGCCTTGTGTATAGATTGAAGCCCAACATTCCTGCTGCTGCCACACGTTATGTCATGCTAAACAATATGTTTAACCCCAACGAGTAAGTGATGAGTCATATGCTTTACCATGTATTCATCATTATTTTTTCTGCTACAGAGCAACAGAGCCAAATTGGGTAAGAGATCTTGAAGATGATGTTAAGGAAGAATGTGAAAAATATGGCCTAGTAGAGCATATTAAAGTCAATAGTGATTCCATGGGTGAAATATTCGTAAAGTTTGATAGTTCTAGATCAGCAGAAAAGGCGATTTCAGCACTGAATGGAAGATGGTTTGACGGTAGACAGATCACTGCTGCTTGTATCTCGGATGCTATTTATAATGCGAACGTCTAAAAGAGTCGATAAGAAAAAACACACATACACACATTTATAACTATTTCTCCCAATAGAAGTGACTCTTTGGATATTATTATCTTTCATGAAGCAAGAAATACATATTTATATATATGCACATATACAGAAAAGTTGTACTTACGATATCAGAACTATAGGGTTTTCATTCGCTAAAATAAAATAACAAAAAGTAACTGAAATCTCTCTCTTTTTTTTGTAGTTGTCTCTTTTTCTTTTTTGCAGGGATAATTAAAAGACCTCTCTTTCATTCTATTGGGATAAAGTAAGTGTATTGGGAGACAATAACAATATATAAATAAATCCTCTATTTTTGACATCTCCTCTATAAGAAGGGTAATGCTTAAATTTACAAGACAAAAAAAAAATGAATTTTTTTGTTATACGAGCATAGAATTAAGGAGTAACAGAAAAGAAGGAGAAGAATACTTGACACTTACCTTGAAAGGAAAGCTTAATCTCTGTATTTGACTAAACTAACAACGATCATGTTGTACACTTACTATTTGGGTACGCGTGAGCAAAAAGAAAAAATTATGCAGCGGTTGACAGTTACAGAAAAGGGCTCAATAAAAATGGTAGGTTTGTGGTTCAAAAGAATAAATAAACTTTGTATGATGAAACAACCATCAAACTTGCCTGGTCTTTATTCCTCCGCCTCGTGCGCGCACGACCAAAAGTAACGTAATGTATGTATATATTTGTATATGTGTGTGCCCCCTTAAAGACTCTCCCTTATTTATTCCGTACCTGGGTACCCCCCCCCCTCCTCTCTGCCTCTGTTCAACTTGTTTCGATGTTGTTGTTACTGCTATTTATATAAATGGATTCCTTTTTTTTTCCTTGTTATTGTCTTTTTCTTTTCTCTTTTTAAAAAGTATTCCAAAAAAAACAATAGGTTGACCTAGAGTTTTTTATATTTCTATTTTCTTTTATCAGGTTTTTGTGTGAATAATATATCTATTACACGGCGTGCCGTTGTCATTTCTTCTTCTTTATATACATCTCTCTCTCTCTTTTATATCTTTGGAACATCCGGCTTGCTGGTTTTATTAGACATTCTTTTTTATATACAACCCCCCTTTTCACTTTCATTTCAATTAAAATGCTTTCATTAAACCCTGGTTTCAATTTCGCTACTGGTCCATTCGCTCAAGGCTTACAACCATCCATGCTACCCTTATATTCACCTGTAAATGATTTTGATCTGTTTGATAATGAAATAATGCCATCTCAGGAGATGCCTTATTTCTATCAACAACAACAACAACAACAACAACAGCAGCAGCAAGGGTTCGAACAAGGCTTGTCTTTGAATTCATATCCTTATCGCTTGTCGAACGATCTATATTATCAAAATCAATTTAGAGATGTAAATAATAGTATGTATAGCACAAAGCCAATTTACCACCAACATGTGAGACCAAGCTATCCGACCAGACAAGGTAAAAGAAAATGATTCAATAGATAATGTGTGTGCAGATAATTGACCAATTAAGTATAGAGATGGTAACGCCTCCTACAGTAGTTGCATCTGATGTTTCAGTCACAAGCTCACGGCTACTCTCGACTTCTCCTTATCTTTATCAACCTTATGGATCACGACGGACCTCAATCAACACATGCCGCTCTGCCTCACCTACAGGTGAATCGAGTCCAGGCAGCAGTAGCAAACGATACGTCTGTCACTTATGCAGTAAACGATTTACAAGACCTAGTTCACTTACTACACATATTTACAGTCATACAGGAGAAGTAAGTCTTATTATTATATTGTAATTTAATTACTCATTAATTATAGAAACCCTTCAAATGTCCTGTGGGTGAATGTGGTCGGCAATTCTCTGTGGTGAGCAATCTAAGAAGACATGCCAAGATTCATAATAACAACAACAACAACAATAATAGTCGATAGCAGTTGAATGCATCATCTTTTTACTGATCTCGTTCTCCTTTTATCCTGCATTTTCTTTTCTTTTTTTTTTGCCACCACAAATTATAACATGTCCTTTTCCCTCCTTATTCTGTAATAAAATAATTTCCAAAAAAAAATTCGTATACACATATGTCCTCATGCTACCGGAAGAAGGAGGGAAAGCTTTGATTGCCTTTTTTCCTAAAGGTTATTGATACCGTCTATGTGTATTAATCTTTGTTCATCGATGGTAGTATTGTGCATGTAACTTTGTTGTGAACCAAAAGGTAACACTGATCTTCTCCCCCATTCGAGGAGAAACAAAAATAGATTGCGTAAGACCAAAACAAAAATGAAAAAAAAAGCCTATGGTAACAAAAAACAAGCAATACGGCATATTTTCGTTATCATCCCGTTGAGCGCCATTGGCAGAAAATGGTCATATTGACCTGGTCTGTTACCAGACTTTTTTTTTTTAATTACAGATGTAATTGAATGTGAGCGTATGATTTGAGTTACCATGGAAATGAAAGAACCCTCCTCTGATAACACATATGGAATCACTTGATCCTCTTTGTACTTATTCAATTGAGTAAAACTATGTAAGCAAAAAGAAGCCGAGTAATCAATAAAGATGTTCCATTCTATAAAAGTAAGTTTTTACTTGAAATGGGGCTTCCGATGGTTCATTATGACGATAAGGGCTTCAAAAGAAAGGGCACTGCCTCAGAATCTTTGCGGTTATATTATCCGCGTGAAGCACATGGGTCGATTCGTGCAATCTAAGGCTTTATGATTTAAACAACAGACTGCATTAATTCTCGTAACGATACTGATTTGGTGTCGATGCGCTCCATATGAGCTATTATCTCTATCATTATTTCGTTTAGTGCAACTTGTCGTAACGTTACATTTTTCATGATTTGTATTAAACATCCATCCACAGTGTGTCTTGTACCTTTTTTTGTGTATAAAACCGGGATACATGCTTGAACAGCATGTACTGGATTCAATGATGTGAATAGTAGAGAGTACATGTTTTTTTTCTAAAGAAAAATAAGAAGAAAAAAAAATAAACATTTGGTGCAAATGGTGCACATCCCATTAACATTGTTACCATTGGCAATAGCCCATTCTCTCACTTTTTTTTTTATATGTCACAAACGGAAATCGTGGCTTTGTTTGTCACATAACATCAATGGATTATTAATGGCACCAAGTTTAACAAGAATGTGAATCAAATTAAAAAGGCAGAGAGCGAGAGATGACAACTAGTTTCTTTGATAAAGAGATTGAAATTTTTTCAAAAGCAAATATCATTCATATCCTCTTGCTCTTGCATTGTTGATCCCCCCCCCCCTTCCAATGAAGCCAAAAAATGAATGGCGCCTACAATAAATACCCGGTGCACAATGTTTAAACATAATCATGAGTTCACAATGTTCAACGAAGGGAAACATGTTTGTCTTACGCTCATGCGAGTTTACCAAGCAAAATTACCAGGACTGGAGCAATTATGTGTTTGGGAAATATCGCACTCTCATTTTGTTTTAGTGTGTACACTTAACCAATTAAAGAAGGCTTTTTTTTGTCAATATGTTTCAAGAATAAGAGTCTTTTTCGCGCTCATCTCTCTATCATCATCTGACGAGCATCAAGGTCGACCTTGTATCGTTGATTTACACTGATTCTGATACGTGTATTCGTGATTTATCGATACTTTATGCGCTTTACATTCAAGAGCAACCATTGGCACACATCATTGCATGGCACGTATCACTGCTTGGCAAATCAAACGACAAAGGAGACGAGAAGAATGATTCGTCCTTGAGAGGTTTAGTTGTATAAACCAAATACGGCCTTTCCTTCTTGGTAGTCTGCGCAGCAATCTTGCGCAGCAGTAAGAAATCAAGAATAGTCTGTACATATCTCCCTAATGGATCGACTGCGGGATCCAAGGATATCATAAAATATTGACTCATCGTTTATCATCTTTGCTTAGTTCTCCTCTTCCCTTCGAATGTCAAATTGTCTCATGGGTCAGATATGTATGGAAAAAATGGATCAAATTTTACGAGTGTAGACAAGATGTAGTTAAATGGAACTTTATTCGACATATCCTACAGGGTTATGAACAAGGTATCTTTACACGCTATTTACAAGATGAGGATGACTGCTCTTAGGAACAGTAAACCATCTCCATCCTTTATTAAACAAGTCATTCATAAGCTATAATATACACATGTGTTCAGTATGCTTTATATATCTTTATATATATATATATATATACCTTGAGTCTAAGGACAGTATCCTTATGAACTTTGTATCTATCTGGTATCAGCCAATCGGGTATCATATCTTCTTCTATTTCGTCTACAACATCATTTCCTCCTACTTGTTCTTGTTCTTGTTGTCTCTGAAGCAATCGTTGCTGTCGCAACTCATTATCATGTTGCATTCTTAATTCTTGCTGTGGGGTCGGATCTGTTTGCATGGTATCTAAATAAGCTCTAAATTGTTCACCGGCCTCATAAACCATCATACACATCTCCTCCACCTCCACAGGCCGACCCGCAGCCAGACAGAGCACAAGTAAATCCTGAGCGTTCCCTGAAACAAGAGCCTCACGTACACACTCCTCAAAGGTCCCATCCAGGTTAGACTCCAAGTACAGACTGGTCACTTCAAATAACTGGCCAAAGTAACTGGCAAATCGTGTGCGTATGAGTTGATTTTCATCTACCCCTTGTGAACAATGCATACGCCAAATCCAGGTAAATGATCTTGGCAAAAAGGGAGCAAGTGGATATTTGGTACTTCTTCTTCTATATCTCTACATATAATGTCAGTCATATGAAACAGAACCTTGATCTGACTTACTGGATCATGCAACACTCGTATAGAGGCTGTATGCAAGTATCGCGACCGTACCTCGAGCGAGAATCGAGCATAGTCATGCTCTGCGTCTGTAGGTAAGTCATGTGATAGTATGCGTTCTACTGTCAACTGCTGTAAGATCGCCAAGAGATCGTTAAACGTGGCTTTCCGTTCAGTAACAGGTAAATCTTGGACCTGATCACAAATGAACTGAAGTGCCTGCATGGCAAATTGTGCGTTATGTCTTTGTCGTTCTAATGAGGAAAGTGATTCAAATGAAGCAAGTAATGAACTGACACTGTAATGGAAAGGAAAATGGCGCTTTATGAAATGTTTTGTGTGGCGTTTCAGTGGTAATATAGATAATAAGATGGTAAGGTCTTGGTATTCCAAGTAATTGAGAATAGACCAATAAAGTTCTATAGGCAAGAGTTGAAGCATGATGTGTTTTTTTTAAAAAAAAAAAAAAAAAAAAGAAAATGAAATAAAAAAAGAAAAAGAAATGATGTCCTTTTTATGCAACACCGTACGTCACCTCCTTCTCTCTTTCTCTTTCTTTCTTTCTTTCTTTTTTTCCTTTTCTACTCAATGAATAGGCTTGTCAAGCTTATTAGAGAATAAAGAATATTTAATATAATTCTGCTTTTGTTTTGTCATATTGGATTCATTCAATACAACCAATAAATATGAGACTAACAATAATGAAAACTGTCAACATGCATGTGTAATTCTTTGTTCTATGGCTTGGTGGTTACTGTCTGTCTCAGTCTCTGGCTCTCTCTAGAATAAGTGACTTTGACTTTTTTTTTTTTAACAACAGCAGTTTGATACATTGCTGCATAATAGCAGTAAATTCCCTTGTCGTAGTTGGCATAGATCAAGTGAGGTATATGATAATAATAATACAGCAAGTTGGTTCATCATGCATGAGAATATGCTCTTTATTTGGGCATTCAATGTTTTTCTTCAAAACGTGTAAAATGACGCTATAAGAACATTACCTGATAGCTATCCAATCAAAAGTCAACGTTACACAGCTCCTGGAGCTGCACTTTACTGATAAATAAACGTAAATGATTTTCTTCTTTTTTTTTTTTTCTCACTTCTTTTCTTACAGACAGACATACAAATGTCATTTGCTGAAACAGTCGAATTAAAGCATCGACGATCTCATCTTTCACTCGATAACACGATTGAAGCAACCGTCTTGAAGGATGATCCACTATGCTTGGAGAAACAAAAGATGGCGGATGATTATATATCAAAAACATTAAAGGGACGGAGAAAGCTACAAAAATTCTACAAGGATCAAAACGAATTGATCGATTCTATGCTTACTGCCCTGGACAAGAATACTCAGCAAGAAGAAGAAGAAGAGATAAAGCAATTGCTCAAGGTAAGATAAAGATATGAAAAAAATAGAAATGACCTTCATTCTTTGAAAGTTAAAAATTGCTATATATGGCTCTGTTGTGGCCAATGTGCTCTTGTTTACACTTCAACTCATTGCTGCCGTCAGTTCGGGTTCACTTTCGATCTTTTCTACTATGGCTGATGCATTTATGGATCTCTTGAGTTCAACTGTCTTATTATGGGCATCGAGACAGGCCAATAAAACAAATTTGATGAAATATCCCGCTGTAAGTTATCATACCGCATGCAGCGGAAAAAGGAAACCTAACTGCTTATAGGGAAAATCACGTATGGAGTCAGTAGGCATCATCATATTCTCTTGCTTAATGTCATGTGTAGCCCTGTTTTTGATTGTAAAAGAAATAAGATAAACACTTTTGTATCTAATACATTTCATTTTAGATTGAGTCTGCTCAAAAGCTTGTAGAAAATGACCATTCTCCCGACTTGACTTATTTAGCCATTGGATTCGTATCGTCAGCACTAGGTACATTTTTATATAATTTATACAAAAATAGAAACATTATACCATGTTGATATAATCTAAACTATTATTATAGCGGTTAAACTTTTGTTATTCATTTACTGTCAATCGTTATCTAAATTCAATTCCGCAAAGGTCCTGGCTCAGGATCATCGCAATGATTTATTGGTTAATAGTTTAGGATTGACAACAGGCATCGTAGGGAGTCGAATCGCTCCATGGGTCGATCCAGTGGGTTCTATCATTATTGCGCTGATCATCTTATACAGCTGGACATCTACATTAATAGGTAGCACACAAAAGTCAAAACGAATGTCACTTTTTACACATCCTTTTAGAGCATATTCCGATGGTAGTTGGCAAAAGTGCAGATACGCAATTCTTAAACACGATTACTTATATTGGTATATATACTGTCATAGAAATCATACCCATGACAACATTTTTTTAAAACATCATCTTTAGCTTTGACACATCCTGGAGTAACCATGGTGGATACATGCCGAGCTTATTACGCGGGCAATAATCTATTTGTGGAAGTAGATATTGTCCTACCACCTACGATGGAGTTACGTGAATCACACGATATAGGTGAAGCATTGCAAACTAAACTAGAGTCCCTGCCTGATATCGAGAGAGCCTTTGTCCATGTGGACTATGAAACGTCACATAAGCCAGAGGTAAAAACAAACAAAGTGCCAATATAATATACTAATTATATATATATATTCAGCATCAGAAATCAAAATAACCTCAAACAGTCCTGGGGGGAGAAGTGTGATTGACGTCGTTTTTTTTTGTTGCCAATCCATATATGGGATAAAGGAGAAAAGTAACTTTTTTAAATAAAAAGTCTTTTTTTCTTTCTCTTTCTCTCTCTCTCTCTCTTTTTTTTTTTAATTTCATGCCCATCATTCATGATGAATATACAAGATTCAATTCAAAACGATGCTTCACTTTTTGGTAATACATATGCAGTAAAGAAAAAAAAAATATTTATATATATATATTTTGATAGATAAGCCAATATCCATTATTTTATTTCATTTATCAATGAGTCATTATATTCCATTGTTTGAGCAAGCAGGAATTGATCTTGGACGATATTTATTAATGAAGGACCCCAAAGATTTTATAAACATTGGTATTCGCGATCCTGGCGATCTTGACGTACTCACTACTTGCTCAAAGGCTCTGGCAGCACATATAGTCCATAAAAGGATGACATCCGAGGAAACAATAGTAGAAGAAGAAGAAGAAGATCTTCATAGTTGTAAATCGAGCCACACCATGAATACAGATAGTGGTGGTACGGATGACATATACATTACTTCATGTCGACCATCAATCGTTAAAAGGGCTATTGATGCATACAACCATAGTAGTTCATCTACTATCATACCCGCCGTTCAGTCCAATACATCATCGGGCGCCATGATCGGAACTGTTAGATACCGACAACAGAGTACAAATAAACAAAATACCAGCAGACCACTTTCGATGCCAGTCCTTTTGCCCTCACATACGCCTCCTCCTGATTATTACTTTGATGTGACATTCAGTAAGAGATTAGAGAGATGCAAGTCCATGATATTCCCTAGAGAGGAGGAAGGCAAAGAAGAGCTACCACCATATACTTGTACAGTTTATAAAATGGGTTATGTCCACATCAAAAAAGAATTTGATGCCCCTGATGTACGGACAAAATGGAGAATGTGGAGGTAAGTGACAACATCATGGATATCCTAGATATATATTTTGATGTCTCTCTCTCTATATATAGAAAGCTTTATGTGGAATTATGGGGCACCGTACTACGAATTTATCGTACTGCACCGCCTAAAGATAAAGTAGATTATTACTATACATTTGGACCACTTAAAGCCCCATATTACTATTATCACAAATACTATTATACGCCTATCTTGACACTCTCCCTTGCTGGTGCTGAAGCATCAAGAGCCCTGGACTATTTAAAAAGACCCAATGTACTCCGATTGACGACTCAAGAGGGACCTCAACTATTATTAAGATTATCTTCACATGTAGAAATGATATCGTGGGTGGAACATCTTCAAGCGGGTAAATATATAAAAAATGAAAATTATTAAAACATTTATCCAATAAGCTTTTTTTATTGTAGCTATCAATATATCACTTGATCTTGAGGATCGTCCTATGCCCAAGTTTATCACCTTACCCATTCGTAACTTGGCTTCAGGGACTTTGGACTCTAGGACAATTGAATTAGAAAGAGCGAGGGAACAAAGGAGGAGAGAACAAAGAGAGATACTTATCTGATTTAGTATTATTATTGTTATATATATATATATATTTGTATAAAATAAATATGTGTGTATGTGTATGTATTCCATATTAAAAGTGCCAGTCTATTATACAAGTCATAGGTGTGTTTTTGATCATTACGTTCTAAGAATGTAGCTTCTAGTCTATGTCATTGTATACATTGATCTACAGAAAAGACACTATACTTTTAATGTGATGTTCAGGAGAACTCATGTGAACTTGCCTCCTTCTCTGAATACACACACACACACACATGATACTTTCTGAAAAGATCTCAGTCACACGACTATAAATCGTACTTTACCTGTTTTGTCACAAATAGACATGTCGTGACAGGTTCACTATCTCACATTTACGCCAGTAGATCATCATTTATGACAGAGAATAAAAGAGCATATGCTCTTGCTATGGTTCATACTACCTTTTGAATAGTGTAATCGAACGAGACTTAGAAGGTTTGCTCTGTGCATCTATTAGGTTTGTGAATGACAAAGTCGTCTTTTCAAAGGATATTGAATCAATAAATACTTTTTGCACTCTGTGAGCATTACCTCGCGCATGACTATATAAAATAAAAAACGCTGAATGCGTTAGAATTTGAATTATGCCATAGCAACAAGAGGCTTACCACTGCTCTACTCCCCGAGGCGTTTATCATTTCAGCTGATATCTTTTGAATAGACCCCGGTGTCATTCATGTCATTGGGACAGGCAGTTTACTATAATGTACCTATCTTATATCCAATCGTCCACTCATAGCTCATCTTATATCAGCATATTGCCCCAAGTTTACTATCTCGTAATTCAAAGGCACAATCCCAACATTCACCCATTTCTCTCCAATTGATACACATGCCATCTCTAATGCAACTCTTGGGGGCCTTACTACCATGATCTGATATGATCAAAGTAACTATTCTCTTCGCTCCAATGGACACGCATGGCTTTTTTTTTCATAATTTTTTTCTCTCCCACATGAGCATAAACTGGATGTTTTCCCCTACTTTGTATAATTTGATCTTGTTTATTATTCTTCCTTGTTTCTTGTGTCTAACCCAAGTGAGATCTTGATACTTTATAATTTACCTGATCAAATATAGTAATTTACAGGTGAACACTTCGGAAAAGGAGAGAAACAAGTTTCGCGGACCTAAACAAAAAAAAAAAGACTCCTTTGAACGTTGTTTTGCTTCAACTTTTGTGATTCTTATACATCCTATTTATGTTTTAAATACGAAAATGGGATATCGCTTTTATATAAAGAAGATCAAAGAATGAAAAAAAAAGAAACTTTTACAGAACGAGTTCCGCTTTTCAGAAACACAAATGAATACACTCTCGAGTATGTTTGTCAATGATTAACAAGACAAGCAAGCGATATGTACAGTCAATTTCCTGTTTGGTATCTTTAAGGTCTCTTTCTGCTTTTATCTGTATTCATTAAAAAGCATGAGCAATGATATCTATTCGTGTCACACTCTCAAATATATACATAAATATATATATACATACCATAACTACCTTTTTACTGTTGCATCAAAGATGATTGAATACAAAAGATGTTTATTCGATCATTGAAATGCATATCAACAAGAGAAAAAAGGAAAGGGAAAAAAAGAAGGCTCATGGATCATTGTGGGTCCGTTTGGGTTTGTCATAAAAAGAGTGGAGTATGAAGTCACTAGTACCTGTTTTTATACATGCAAAAACAAACAAAGCGAATAAACAAAAGTAAGAATCAGAGAGTGAATGTTGATCAGAATGACCTTGGCTATGGGATTCATGTCCATATCAGTTAATACAAAAGATATAAACTTATTATTCAAGAAGGAAGGCACATGTTATCATTTTTTTTATTGAGAAAATTTTTTTTCATTTTTTAATTTGGGGGACTCTCTTGTATTTTTTTATGATATTTTATAGTCAAAAGAATGACAACTCACCCTCCTTTAGAACGATTGAGCAAGTAGAGTCTTTATTCTTTACGTATCTGTTCGTGTGTTTTTATTAAGAATTGCTAAAAAGACTCCTATTGATCATAAATAATGATTCAAACAACTTTTAATTTCATTTTTTTCGTTTTTATTTTTTTTTTATAAAAACAAGAGGAATATAAACCTAATAAACTATCAACCAATGATAATAGGATCCAGCTTGAGTAACTTGCATTCTCCCTTCTATGCTCATATCCTATCCTTTTCCCTTGTTATTTAACATTTTTTTTTAAAAAAAATAGCTTTTTTCATAAGGGGGACGAGGGAGACGCGCTCAATTTTTTTATTTTTTTTTTTACAAAAAAAAACAACAAAAAAATAAAAAATTCAAGCGATCAGTCTGATTGGTTCATATTATAATTTTGAGAAACTGATTATAAAAAGGATGATTTTCCCTTTCCTTTTTTTTTTCTCAACTCTTTTCTTTTAGGAAACTATGGCCGCTACTAAAAAGTCTACCTCTACTACCACTTCTACCAAGAAGTCAGATCATCCTACTGTAAGTTCATTATTACTATGTGATTGCGTGAGAGCTTATCTGTTTATATGTAATATATAGTATGAAGCTATGGTCAAAGGTAAAAAGGCATTATTATTATTATTATAAAGTTTTGGGTAGCTTATCTATTATCTATAGCTGCTATTCTCGCATTGAAGGAACGTAAGGGTTCTTCTAGACCTGCTATCAAAAAATATATCTTGGCCAACTTCAAGGTTTCTCCTGGTGCCCACTTTGATACCCAAGTTGCCGCTGCTATCAAGCGTGGCCATGCCAAGGGCATCTTTGAACTTCCTAAAGGTAAAGTATATTAAAATATGCGCGATGATATGTTACAGCATAACTGATATATGTGAATTGGGTAGGTCTTTCTGGTACTGTCAAGTTAAACAAGACAGAAAAGAAGGAGGAAACAAAGAAGCCTGCAAAGAAGGAAGCTACTAAGAAGGAAGTTACTAAGAAGGAAACTTCTCCCAAGAAGGAATCCTCTCCCAAGAAAGAAGCTCCCAAGAAGACTGCTGCCAAGAAGAAGGCTGCTCCCGCTACCACCACCACCACTACTACTACTACCAAGAGAACTGCTGCTGCTGCTGCCAAGAAGGCTGAAGAAGCTAAGAAGACTGAAACCAAGAAGACCGCCGCAAAGAAGGCTGCTGCCCCCAAGAAGGCCGCTGCTACAAAGAAGGCTGCTCCCAAGAAAGCCTCTCCTTCTAAGAAGAAGTCTACTACCGAAAAGGCCAATGTCAAGGCTCCCAAGAAGAAGACTCCTGCACCTGCTAAGAAAGCTGCTGCTGCCAAGAAGGCTACCCCTACCAAAAAGGCAACCACTGCCTCCAAGAAGAAGGAAACCAAGGCATAAATTGAAATCATTTTCGATTGATGATCCCAAATCTTTCCATAATTCCACATCATATCCTCTTTCTTTCTATTTTTTCATTACCCCCCTTTTCTCTTAAAGAATTTTCCCCTTGTAATTATAATGACTTTGGGATATTTGTTTATTTTTGTACAGTTTATTGAAAAACATAGCTTCAAACTATTAATAAAAAACGACTTGAAAAAAATTTAAAAAAAAAGTACGCGTTTTGAATTTAAAAAAATTAATACACTATTAAAATGACATTGTTGATCTCTTAAAGCTTCTTTGGACCATGATGTTGTCTACACATAAAGAGAATGTGTAGTGATCGTTTGAGAGAGCATCCACAGTCAGCCGTAAAGACACAACTTGGCCGAGAAGGCCTTACCATAGGATTGGTAATAATCAGGTAGTCTTGACCATAAGTAGATCATCGGAAAAGTGTCGCGTGCTGATGACCCTAAGGGAGATAAAGTACTAAATGATCGAGACTACATCATAATCCCCAATGCTGTGTGAATAAAGCAGTCTTGATGCGAGAATCTTGATGAAAAAGCCGAAAAAGGTTCCGAATAGCCTATCTGTTGCTGCTGATCCTGAGAAAAGAAAAGTCAAAATGGAATTGCTGTATGGATCAGAGGATACGGGACACTACTAAAATTTTACGAAATATAGCTTACGATTTGTCGAGGAACTGGAGCGCATCATTACGTGTATTTTTTGCTGTCGGACGTAATACTGACGTTGAGTGGTGAAAGATATAAAATGACGAAGTTCATCTTGATCTATAATAAAGAGGCTCATTACGTTCTATACTTCTTCTTTGGTTATCTAGACTATATATCACAAGGTGCAATTGCATGTTTTTGTTCACAGTGCTTACGGAGAGCGGAGGTGCTAAGAAAAGATTTTTTTGTGACATTGGGACCTTTTTTTTTTTCTGTATTTTTTGATCTGTCAGATCGTGGCACAAGAAAGGACATAAGAAAAAAAAAAAAAAGCTCGGCTCAATATTGCAATGCACTTGATCATGACTTGTGGGTTATTATCAAAGGATTTAATTGTTGACTAGACATAATTATCGGCAGTAAGATGGTTAAAATGAATTGCACTTCCGCTAATCTCAGTTACTAAGGTGATTCATAGATCGTTCCTTGACAGCACTTTTTGAAGGCAAATCCATTCAGGTGTCTGTGCCTTTCAGCAGATTTACAGGGGGGGGAGCGAGAAAGAGATTTTCTCTAATCATAACCATGTCTATATTTAGGGAAAATACCATAGTATTATAATAGTATTTTTGTAAAGAAGCGCGTTTCAATATAATTACAGTATTGGCTGTAATGTGTATATACAAATGTACGCCTCCTGACGGTAAAAAAGAAGGCAATGTACGTATTTGCATTTATTTTGAAAATGATAAAAGATCCCCCTCTTATTTTCTTTTCCATACTTCCACAGATCCATCTTTTTCACCAAAAAAGGCCTTTTCAGCCATTCCCAAGAACAATCCAACTTCATATATGCCTGTTAGCATCTTGAGCTGACGAAATACCAAGTAAGGATCCGTAAGGGGTCCAAAATGAGCATCAATGACAAAGTTGCCATTATCTGTGACTACAGGTCCAGCCTTATTGATGGCCATACGCAATGTTGCTTTGATAGGTTTGACAGACAGGTTGTTTTCAATCGACTTTAGGACTGACTTATATGCCATAGGAACCACTTCGATTGGTACACCCTTTACCCAATTTGTACCCAATAGCTTGGATTTCTTTCTATAATCTACATAAATAACATTGATTTAATAAGCTTCTCTTATTTACAAGACGTCATCCTTTACCTGCAACAATAACAAATTTCTTTGCTGCCTCAGCTACCAACTTTTCTTGGAATTGACACGCTCCTCCACCCTTAATAGCGTTCAGATCCTCATCTACTTCGTCCGCACCATCGATCGTCACGTCAATCTCTGGGTACTGTTCGAGACTTCCCAATTGAAGACCACCTTCCAATATCAAAAGCTTACTCTGAAATGAGGTAGGGATATAGACAATATGCTTCAATTCTGGCTTTTGTAATATACGTTCAACCACATACACGACGGTTGAACCAGAGCCGATACCGACTACCTTGTGTTCAGGTAAGATATATTCATCTACCGCAGAATAAGCTGCCTGTCTCTTTCCTATTTCAATAGAAGAGTCTGCCATTTTAATAATATGATTCTACAAATAAGGGAAAAGAAGAAAAGAATTAAAAAAATGCAATAAAAAAAAGATTAAAATGATGTAGGAACAAAGTCACCATGACAAACAAGCCCAGATGATCTTCACGTGATGGCTACTTTAAGATACAGTACGGCTAAGCGATGTGTCCCCCCCTTTTTTCTCGATACATGGATTTCTTGGAGTGCTTTGTTAGACTTTACTACCGAGATGTACTAAAGAGAGTAAAAGAAGGTGAAATACTTCCTGCATATGTGGCATTTGACTATAAGGATACCATATTTGTTGTGCCATCTACTAATGACGAAAAGATATGGCTTGAAGTAACAAGTGAAATACTTTGCTTTATACAAAACAAGACTTTTACACCAGATCATGTAAAAATATTCAATATAAATGATATAAATGATTTGGACGCATGGTTGATGAAGAATACCTTTTACTTTCCTTGCGAAACAAAGCTCAACAGAGATAAAAATGGGAAACCAAGAATACTCAACAATATACAAGTGATAAACAAAGGACCCCTACAAACAGCTTTTTCTTTCTCTATTTGACGTACATAAAAATAGAGAGCTTATTGTTGAAAGTACATACAGTATCTTTTCTCTGTCAACGCGCATCTGAATGATCGCCGTTCTAATTTTTTTTTTCCTCTCTCTCTCTCTCTAAAGTGCTACACACCTTGAAACTTTTTTTTTCTTCTTCTTCCTTTGACACAAAAAAGAGCAAATATGGTGGAACGTAAATAAATAAAACATACAACAACCACAGCCATAATTACTGATTTTACTTAAACTAGCAACTAAAGCATCTGGATTATTGTCTTTGGATGGTAATTATATTATATATTTAAAGTCTAAAGTTTGACATCATCTATTTATATATATATATATATATAGTATTAAGCTTAATCAATGAGTCTCGCATGACTTATGGCTTAAGACATCAAGACTATCAACGATACCGGTAATAAGAAGATTATTATATATAAAAACTGGTTCCAACATTTATTTTAGTGAATACTGTACCAATCGCGTTCGTCGTCTTCGCCAAATTTTAAAATTAAGTCAATCAAACGACAAAAAGGTCAATGTTTGCAAACCTTTACCAAAAGAGTTTCACGATAACCGCTATCTCCAACTTTATGTGTATGAAACCGAACGAGCTTGGGCTTATGCTATGGAATTAAAGCAAGAATCAGCCAATAGTATGGAAACTCGTCAGAGACATCATCTTGTCAAGAGGTTAAAAAGAGCAGCTCAGCATGCTTCATTTCTTTATGACCTTTGCGAACAACAAACTGTGGACAGTAAAACCGTTTTTGACGTCAAGGTACGTGTGGTTATCATATATATATATCAAAACTAACATTTGGGGAATAAGGCCTATGCTGCACTTATGAAAGGTTATCTTCTTTTTGAACAGCAACAATGGAAAGGTGCTATTGATCAATTTGTAGAAGCAAGGTAAGTTATTCAATTACGCTTGACAAAACAAACTAAATGTATCATATGTAGAGCTATCTATGAGCTATTTGCACAATATAATAGTAATGCTCAACAAGAGGCCTTGTATTATGCTGCTATAGACGAAATTGATCCCAACATTCGTTTCTGTGCTTATAGACTTCAGATGGGCACACATGATGCTGAGAGTGTAGCAAAGGCTCATCCTCGTACGAATGAATTGAATCAGGAACTATCAAAATTGGTTGAGGATCAAAGCGATTCATGGACAGGAAGAATTGTCGAATGGCATGGAAGAGAGTTTACTATCAAGAGCAAGGCCTTGTCAGAAGCAGTAGCAAGAGCAGAAAAGGAAAATGTTTGGACAGAGTCAGAAAAAATGGTGAAGAGGGCCTTAAAAGAGAACCAGGAAGCTACAGCTAAAGTGACGTCGACTAAATCAGAAAAGACAAGCAATGACCTCAAATATCTGTTTACATTTGTCGAATACCATGTATTTGCTTCCTTGATTCGACGTAGCCTGAGTCAACTTGATGAGAATAAGGAAAAGCATGAACAAATGATCAAACTCTATGACGATATTCTAAAGGTAAATAGAAGAATGCTCATTTATAAATGACTGCTTATAACACAAATGGTATAGAATATCGAATGTATTTGGGAATTACCTTTTGTTAAAGACGATATCAGCTTTGATTTAGAATTAAATACCTTGACGCTTTACTACAAGGGATGCAGATGCGTACAGATTGCTATGATATATGAAACAGCAAATAAGATTCCAGAATCTCTTGCACTCTATCAGCGTGCACAGACGTATACAGTCCAGGCTAAACAATCACTTGTACAACTAGGTGCGTTTTCAAAAGACGCACTAATCCAAGTAACTGAGCAAGACATACAACAACTGGATCAAACGATAAGAACTGGAATATGGAAGGCTCGTGCTGCATGGCATCTTGAACATGAGAATGAATCAATTACAGATAGAATGAGTCAGCTCAACTTGAACAATGACCTTTTGATTGATCATTTGGATACATATCCAAGTCATATTCACCGTCTTGTAGAATTCCCACCTACTTTTCAACCCGTTTCATGCAAGCCATTCTATTTTGACTTGGCGGCCAATTATATTAAATATCCTGAACAGTCTATAGAAGAGCGTACAGGAAAGACAGCCAGTGGCATATGGGGTCTCTTTGGAAAAAGATGGTAGTAAAATGATGAAAGAGATTGTAAAGACCTTTCTTATGCGGCCTTTTAAATAAAAATGGGGGGAATAATGTACCTTTTCCCTCTTACTCTCTTTTTTTCTTTCTTACGTTCCTTCCTTTCTTTTTAATATAAATAATTAAAATGGATCATGCTGCACATGATGAATCTCTTAATTCTGCTTGGCTTCATGGATCTCTGACTGAAGAGCAGCTAGCACAACTAACACCAGAACAATTAGAAAGGTAGGAAAAAAACACATAAAGGAAGGATCAGATGCTCATATGTGTGTGTCCTTTTTTAGATATCAAAAACAACTAGAATATAACAATGAGCATAAAGGTTTAGCTTCGATCATATCTTTAACTTTTGAGATTATTAATTATATAAACATTAGGACATGAAGCTCAGCATGAGTTGATGGCCTTTATATTATTGTTTGCACTCTTTGCATCACAGTTTGTAATCTTGTATTGGAAGAAAAAGCATTACAAGTCATATCAAGCCATCAGTCTAGGAGGATTATACACCTTTCCTCTACTCTTTGGTATCTATGGTGGATGGCATCGATTTATAGTGATTTGGGTTGTATTCTCTATAGTGAATGGATATGGTAAAAGAGAGAGAGAGAGAGAAAGAGAAAAGCATCCTATAATAACAATAATATGTATAGTCATCTATAAGGCAACTAGACAACCATTAGAAGCAATGACACCAAGAATGGTATATAAATGGTATACGGTAGTTTATAATACGTCCTTTGTGATTGGATTAATTGGATACATCATCATCCTCGGTGTATTTTTCGGATTTGCGGCTCTCTTTTCAGCTGGACCTGGTGTGATGCAAACAGGATTACTGATGTTGAGTTACGGTCTTTATTTTGGAGTACTAGGAAGAGATTTTGTAGAGATTTGTACGGATAGGATGGCAGCAACGATTGGATATTATTCAAAAGAGGGGTTACCGAACAAGTACCTGGGAGAAGGTATTTGTGCTGTATGTGGATATGGTACTTCTGTTGCGCCTGGTATGGTTGAAAAGCCAATGTTTGAAGATGATCCTGTTCATCAGTTGACGTGTAAGCATGTATTTCATGAAAAGTGTATACGTGGATGGGTTTTGATTGGCAAAAAGGATATTTGTCCTTATTGTAAAGAAAAAGTCAACTTGAATGAATTCAAGCGTAATCCGTAAGTTGACGAGATGTGATGTGAACATCAAACTCATTTTTTTTTATTGTAGATGGGATACACAACAGCAACTTTATCTTAATTTGTTAGATGGTGTAAGATATTTAATTGTCTGGCAACCAGTAAGTTTTTAATAATTATTAATATAAAATGTAGATCATTCATATTTGTTTTATAGATCATCTTTGCAGCAGTCCAACTATTTTACTATTTATTCGGATTAGAATAACAACAATAAAACTGATTATTATTGTTGCATGATATTTTTGCATAAAGTGTACAAAAAAGAAGGACAGCAAAACAGCGCTCAATTTGTATGATTAAAACTCAAATAACCTTATTTTTTATTTATTCCGGCTTACTTTCTTCTCTTTTTCTTTTTCTCTTTTTCTCTTCTTCTTCTTTATGTATAACGGTCAACAAGATAAAAAGCAGGTAAAGAACACAACTGCCTTTTTACCTCCTATACAGTCAAATAATGTGGATATTGGTCAAAAGCGAACGGTACCTTGGTTACAAGAAGATAGTAGAGAAACTAAAACACCAAAAATAGAAGAAAAGCATATCCAATATAGTAAAAAAAAATATATATATATATATATACTCTAATATACATGCATACTAAGTATTTTTTTTTTCTTTTGTTTGACATTTCAAACAACAGCCTCATCAGGTAAAAAAAAAAAAAGAAAGAGCTTTAATAATTTTTTATTTTATTTACATGCAAAATCATAGATAAAAGACCTTTCGTGAAACCAACAATGATTCAGCACCAGCAACCACAGCAGATGCAAGTATCTCAATTAACAAACCAACAGCAACCCTCTTATACAGCGATATACAATGACCAGGCCATCATTCAACAAAGAATGAATAGACCTAAACTTAAGCTTGACGATTTCAATATATCACGCACACTAGGCACTGGATCATTTGGTAGAGTTCATTTGATTCAATCCAAAGTGAATGGAAGATATTATGCAATGAAGGTGCTCAAGAAAACAGAAGTCATTCGGTTAAAGCAAGTCGAACATACAAATAATGAAAAGCATATACTTGAGTCAGTGGCTCATCCATTTCTTGTCAACATGTGGGGTACCTTTCAAGACTGTCATAATCTCTATATGGTTATGGATTATGTGCCCGGTGGTGAGCTGTTTAGTGTCCTCAGGCGATCTCAGCGTTTTCCTGATCATGTGGCTAAATTTTATGCGGCTGAAGTTATTTTGGCAATTGAGTATTTGCATAGAAAAGATATGATTTATCGAGATTTGAAGCCAGAGAATCTATTGTTGGACGCTCAAGGACATATTAAGATCACAGACTTTGGTTTTGCAAAGTATGTACCGGATATCACTTGGACACTATGTGGCACACCTGACTATCTAGGTAATAGATTCACTACTTGTGTCTATATCATATTTATTAACTCCACCTATATATATAGCACCAGAAATCATCCAATCAAAAGGTTATGGTAAAGCAGTCGACTGGTGGAGTTTAGGTGTACTCGTCTATGAAATGTTGGCAGGGTAACGATAATATTAATACATCTGACGTTATAGCAACTAATGCCCGTTTCTATAGTTACCCACCTTTCTTTGACGACGATCATTTAAAACTCTACGAAAAGATCTTGGCTTGTAAGATCAAATGGCCACAGTATTTTGATCCAAACGCCAAGGATTTATTGAAAAGATTATTAACACCCGACCTGACCAAACGATTCGGCAACTTAAAGGCAGGAACAGATGATATCAAACGCCATCCATGGTTTGCAGGGGTTGATTTCAATCGTATATTAGCACGTCAGATCAGAGCTCCTTATATTCCTCAAATTAGAGGTGAAGGTGATGCAAGTCATTTTGATAAATATCCAGAAACTCAAGAACAATACGGTGTGGTTGATCAAAATGATCCTTATAGACACTTGTTTCCTGATTTTTAACAATAAAAATTTATTTAATTGTATAGTGTATTAATTACAAGCAATCTTTATTTCAATAGTATTTATTTCCATAGACACCTTCATGGATAAAACTGGGGGCAGGTGGTCTCATAAACGGGGTATCCAATATGACTGGATTAGCCAATGATCTATCCATCGTCACCTTGGTATTCCCTTGTATCTCTCTTGTCCACCAACCTAAGCGTAACGGTCGACCTTCCAGAGAGAATCCTTGTAGGGCAAATATGGCAGTGGTAGCATTTGCATGTGTATCGATTCTATTGTTTCGGATTACTTCTTTAATCCTGTTATTATTATTATTATTTACGTTATGATTGCCATTCTTTTCTTCATAATTATCTCGTGGTTGTGAACAATACCATGATGCTGTAATAAGGATATAATTTCATGCCCTATAATTTGGTGTTGGTACAAACACATATAAGTCATGCTATTACTCACTTGTTGTTTGTTTAGGTAAATTTTTTATGTATATAACTGTATGATATAATGGTGCTTGTGCAAATATGTCCTCATAAGAAATGCCTGATATGGCAGAATCACTTTGAGCGGATGAGGATGACCTCCTAGATCCTATCGTGCTCTTGTCATCTTCCTCACTTTCTTCTTGTAAAGTAAGATGCACAGGATTAGAAAAGAGGTGCTTTCCATTCATTTGATCCATCGCTTGTAGAGCATCAATCTTTGTCGAAAACGTGACAATACCATAAAAGTGATCGTTCTCATTCATAACACAAGCATCACTAAGGGAAACATAAGTTGTGAGAAAAAAATTTTTTTTTCGTATGATTTACATTGCGCCTAGTGACTCGAAAGCTTTGAATAAATTGGATTCTGTAATACTTGAATCGAGTGGATCAACAATAATGCTTGTGTTTGCATAATTCCAGTCGATGGATATAATCTAAGGAATATGCTTAATATTTAATTTTTGTGTTTCCATCAGTACGTTACTTGGTTGTGTATCGGTCTCCCGTTCATCATATAAAATGCCTGTTCGGCTGCTTTGTGATCATAAAATCCTATTAATACACACTGAAGCTAATTAAGTATTAGCATTTTGACTATCTCCTTAAACATAAGGGGTCAAAGATAAGATGTTGATCTTATCTTTAATCCTCACAATTTCATTGATTCTTTAAATCTTTAAGAGTTGTACAAAGTGTGGGAAAACTTACATTTTTTAAAGTTTTTATGGATTGAATGGGAGATATGACATCCATTATTGCCTTGATGTCTTGCACAGTCACTTTGTCCGATAAGTTGCGAATGATTAAAGAAGTATCCATTAAGAAGAGTAAAGAAAAAGCGGAAGAAGGGAAAGAAAGACAAGAGAACAAAATATACAAGTTTAGTTTGCGTGTGAAACTGTCCTTTCTGGGTTCAAACATTAATTGAAAAGGGAACTATTCCAAATGTGTCGTCTGTGATATCACCATCGTGTTCTCACCATTGACTTTTTTATTTAGCATAAATGTCCTCCCCTGAGAAACAGAAACAGAGAGAATTGCTATCTTTTATAATCGACAAGAACCCATTTTGTTGCTTTCATTGTTCTTTCATTACTTGTGCTTTACAAAAAGACTCTCAGGGGCTTAGTATGCTCCATAAACTATCACTTAGTTGGAATGGATCAACCAATCATGTCCTGAAAAATAAGGAGGATAATGCCCTTGTTAACCTTGTTTTTTTTTTATCAGTTCGAAACGTTGCATTAACAAATACTTTCTGATATAGTGGTTGTCTGTCTGATGTGATTCTTATATAGTTCCATACAAGCAAATATGGATATCATTTTTATAATTGCTGATTGGTCATGAAGGGCCCATATGCTTTTACAGGTACACCACGCTGTACTTTGTGTATCGACGAGTACAGCCTTTTTCCCATGTTTTTTTATTTTTAAGAGCACTTTATGAGCTGAGCGTAACGCATAGTTGTCTGCTATCATTCTTAGGGGCGACTTTATGATCTAATAATAAACTATATCACAAGTAATATTTATACTATAAGCTAATGAAAGACGTGTGAGGATAAAATATCAGAGTAATGGGGGGTCCTCCATTCTAGGGTTTCATTTCTAAGGGTGCTCTATTATGTCAAACCAAAATCCCTTTGATATCAAAAATAGATCAAATACCCTATGTCTAACTAGTCGTTTAGAGTGACATTTTCTGATAAACAACGCTCCAAACAAATTTCCCAAAGCTGAAAAACAGCTGCAATTACCTCAAGGATATCAAATAAAAAAAGACAAAGCTTGTTATTCTTGTCTGCATGAAATTACGACATACTCGACAAAAGGACAATTACTTTGCATAATATTAATGTTGATGTAGCTGCATGGTCAATGGTGCAATTCTACAAAGCAAGCAAACCAAGGTAATTTTACACAAACCAGTGAATGACATAAATATGTCTCTTTTTACATAAACTGCATGTGTATCATCTATTGAAACTGTAAATTTTAATTTATTCCTCCTATAGAGAAACAGATACATCGCCCATGGTAACAAAAAGACTCGCTCTTCATGACGAATTACCCCGCGGGGCTCTATGATCGAAGACATGCTGAAATGAACAGAGCAGAGTGAAATTCTCTGATTTACTATACAACATGACGAAATAGTCAATCTTTGCTCCTTTCTCAAGTTTATACGTCTATTCTTTGGACTGCAAATTACAATAGACTGTACTTTCCTTTTTTGTATTTTTACTTTTATACTCCTCTGCCTTTCCCTTCTTCGTGAGCTCACAAATCAAAATCTATACAGAAAACTAGAAAATGCATGAGTATTTATACTTAAAGCTGTTGTCAACAAAACATGGAGACCATCAGAATTCACACATTCTCAGTTCTTTTAACGTGTATAGAAAGTGTAACATAGCAATAAAATGACCGGAAACCATTGGGAGCCCCATTAAATACAAAAGGAGATTAGTAGATCATCTCAAGACTATCGCTAATCCCAAATGTACTGACAGTAATGAAGACAACAAACAGCGTAAGGCTGAAGAAATTGCACATAAATGTGCCTTATGCACACTTAAATACGTACAAGGATCCCGTTTGACTCACAGTTGTCCGTCACTTTGGGAAGAATGATTGGATTACAAACAAAGAATTGAGAACCTTCCTATGTACTCGCATCATACATCGTTCTAAACAGACAGACCCTTCAATCAACATTCTCTGTTCATTCCATCTGAAGATACTGTTATGGACGAACAGAACCAAATAGAAGGACATACAGCTGATGAGTCAATGGATGAAGTATTACAATGCTATCATCCACCATCTCCCTACTGCCTTTTGGCTGACCTGGCCTTTCTTTTTGCTCTTATCCTCGATGGAAGATGCAATATGCTTTAAACCCATAGCTTATAGAGTGATCTCTACGCTTGGTAATAGAAAAACAACTTGTTAAGCGCTCTTCTTAAGCACTCTCAAGTTTGGCGCCATCCCCATAGCTGCTAAGAATGAATTTAGACCCATGTTTAGGGACAAACTTTGTCGACTACTTGCTTGTAGCTGCCCACATGAACGGTAATTGTTTGGAAATAAAAAGTATATATCTTTGGATGGTTGTAAGGCTGCTGGACATTTTCTTTTATTATTTGCTCTCAGTCCCATCATTATACAATTGAAAAACCGTTTTCAATATCTGGCTTACTTAAGCAGACTCACCTCGGAAAATAGGGGATTTTTATTTTCTAAATTTTCCGACATGAAATGAACCTAATATAGTATTTAGTTTTTATAATCTGTTTTCTAGCTTCTCCACTTTTTTTTTGTCCCTCTTTTTAAACAACATGAATTATAACAATAACAATATCATATTACCACAGCTAATGACAACCCAAGAACATCAAGTAAAAAAGAAGCCACATGTCCATATCGCTTGCGTAAGTATTTATGACCTGTAAACTATCTTCTGGTCAACTTACAGAATATTTTATTTTTAGAGCAATTGTAAAAAGGCTCACTTGGCTTGTGATGGTAGATATATTATTAAACAGTACTTGTCATAAGCTAATGCCTATTTAAGAATCTAGACCTTGTAAAAGATGTATTGCAACAGATAAAGCAGATACCTGTCAAAACACTGAGCACAAAAAGAGAGGCCGACCTAAACTGATAAGAGATGAAAGCAAGTCGAAATCAAGAAGACTCAATGCTATGATACCAGAATTGGTTAATTCAGTATTTTCGACTGATAATAGCATGAAAGATGAAGATACACTACAAATGATGACCGTAACGTGTGCGTCTTTTCGTTATCATGTATTGAGTGCTCATACATTACTAGATGTTTATTACCCTTGATTTATGCTGTGCTAGAGCATCAGATGAATCTTTTGAATTTCTAGACCTCTACCCACAGGAGTTAGCACACAGATCAATATATGATTTTATTCTTCCTGGTGAAGAAAGCCACGTCTCCAAAATACACAGATATTTACTTAATAACATCGCACAGCAGCATCAACAAAAGATACCCAACAACATTCTACGATCTTCTTCTGATCTCTTTTATTCGACTCCTGCAAGGAAATTACTGGATATTGCCAATGGATCACAAACATTCAAACAAACCATCAAGTTCCGTCGTAAAGAAAAACAAGGACAAGAGATGCAAGCAAGTTTTTATCTGGGCGGCGGGTTAGGCGCGGATCTGCTGGAATCCTCAACCTTTAGTCAATTATATATCGTTTGTATACTATCGCCTACTGTTCCTATCAAAAGATCAGGCGCTATTAATTTGTCCTCTTTGCTCTTATTAAATCATGATATTCGTCAAGTCGAGTATCAACAGCAACGAGATGAAGAGGAAAGACTTTTGGATATTTTATCCTCATCGCCTTCAAATAGCTACTCATCTCCTACAAACAGTTATAATTCCTTAACTTCTCCTTCAATTGAGCAACAGCAGTTACAACAACAACAACAACAACAACAAAGCACAAGTACACCTACTACTTCTATCCAGCTAAACGACAAAAAGAAACAAAGCGAACTAAGCATGTTTCAAATAAAATCTTCGACCAAGGATAACCATTCATTGGCGAATAATAATAACAAGCAACCACCACAACAGCAACCACAACAACAGCAGCAACAGCAACCATTTGCGCACCCTAATGAACTCTATTATTTTCAAACCACTTCCAGCAGGCTATCATCGGAGGCTATGGCACGGACAGCATATCCATACTTATCAGGCACAAACCTTGTCAACAC